>WNNJ02003183.1:0-167843 GCA_012934845.2 Pomphorhynchus laevis
ATATAATATTTAATATAATATATATAATATTTTATAATATAATATAATTTATATTATTATATATTATATTTTGCTGCAATGATATTGGTGAAGATCATATATATGCCATCAAGTTTTGGCAAATATGATAATGTCCTCTATAGTCCTAGAATTTCGCTAATTTTTTACATTTTAACATTCTCAAAACATTTTTAAACTTTTTGTTTTTGTTTCACAGTGAACTACGTAACTTAGTAACTGTTGATTTATAAAATGAATAGAATACTAAACATTCGACGCAGTTTAAACGAATTTTAGCTTTGAATTTTTTTAGACATTATCATCTAACAATTATATTAATGAAAGTTATTGCTTGCACGTGTAGCATACAAATCCTTGTTTAACAAGGATTGTTTAAATAAATAGATTCAAGTCGGATTATAATATTACTTGCATTTATTTGAATTCGTCTCTATAAATGGCACTAATGTATTCTTCAAGAATGCATTACCGCTATCAAGAATTTAAAGCATTCTTTCATATATTTAACACTGATGGGATTATGACATCATTGAATTGTTGCTGGTGATCTTTGAAAGGATACTTTATTATATGTAACCAACTTTGCAAGACAACAAAATGATATTTCGCCGTATAAACCAGCTACAGTATCATTAATCTATCGCTTCCATCTCCATACACTTTAACTCACAACCGTCTTTCAATTGGACATATCGGTATTGCTTCATCCACTACCACTGTGGAATGGTACACCTGGTCTAATCAGAAAGCTGTGTACCGTTGTTCATTATATTGAATGTTTTGTGTACTTGGGATTTTCTAGCTGTGCTGGATGGCTAGCTAAGGCAACCATCAAAAGAAGAGTATAATCGGAAAATGGAACTAAAGTTCAAAAGGAAGCAATGCCGGGATACACACTTTATAAAATGAAATTCATAAAATTAAATAAAATTACTTAATAAAATAAATTATTGTTTTTTATTTTCTATTATTAAAAAATATATTAAATAATATTTTTTATTACAGTTAATAAAATTACTTGCTATCAGTAACTTATACTGGCTTGCAAATTGAATAAAATTAAAATTGTCATCTCTCTTCATTTTAAATGCTTATTTTGTTACAGTTGATGCAGAGGAAATTCGTCGATTAAGTAAACGTTTCAAGAAACTCGACATTGATGGTTCGGGTTCTTTGAGCGTAGAAGAGTTTATGTCTATTCCTGAACTGCAACAAAATCCTTTAGTCAAGAGAGTTATTGAAATCTTCGACACTGATGGTAACGGTGAAATTGATTTCAAAGGTTAGATAACTTCAATGTAAAAATATTCATTAATCTTAAAAGTGTTTAGAATTCATTGAGGGCATTTCACAATTCAGTATAAAAGGCGACAAGGAAAGCAAGTTAAAATGTGAGTTTATACATTTCAGTGAATTTGCAAATAGAAATAAAATTGAAATTTTTTACTGTTACGTTGAAAATTGTTTTAAAACCATAAACGAATACGAGTTTTGTTAAACTTTTAATGCTGCATGGCGTAACGACATTCAAATGTCATACAAAATATTAAAAAAATTTATTAACAAAAAAATATATTACAAAATTAAATTTCTTATTTGAAACAAACTTTATACACAAACAATATTAATTGCTAACATTTAATTATTTCGTGGTTTCAACATAAAAATAAAGTTAAGAAATTTAAACTGAACGGTAAATAAATAAACCTTCTCTCTTTTTTTGAATAGTTAATACTGATCCATTATTTATTTTAAGAATTTTTGGAGCTGGATAAAGGAAAGAAGAAATTGTTTTTTGATATTTCGCTAATTACTTTTAGCATCTTATGAAAATTGCAGTTGTAAGTTTCTGAAGATGCTAACAGAAGTTAGCGAAATATCAAAAAACAAAATTCCTCTTTTCTTTGATCCAGTTCCAATAATTCTTTATTGAACCTTCTCTTGTAATGGAAAAATTAATTTTTATTTTTTAGCTACATTTCCATGCATATCTCTATATGCTGAGAAAAGAAATTAACGCCCACTCATGTAGACGTAAAGCAATCGTTGATAGCAAAATCAAAGTGCACCCTCATTATAAACACTCGATTCCTTAATAGCAAACATTAACGCACCATTAATAAGTCATTCTGGTTTTAATTTTTTAAATATTATCTACTTTCCTAACGATTAATCAAGTAATCTGATTTTAAGTAAAGTTAGTAATAACTAACTTTAAATGCCACTATAATTTGTCAGACCGAATAAATCAAGAAAATATCAAAAATTATCAAATATAAAAATTATGTCTATATTTATATATAGTATAATATGATATGATATATCATATTAGTATCTGATTAATATCTTATACTAATTTTATTATATTATTTTACAATATGGATAATTCTAAAATAAATATTTAAATATAATTATAACCCATATGTTATCTTATTATTTTGCGGACTACACTTATTGCTATTGAAAATAACCCGCGATGTAAACAACTAACAATTGCGTGGATTTACAAACGCCACTTATATCCACAGTTTGTATTTTTAAATTGAATAAAGCCTTGTTTAGTTTGAACAATCGGATTAATTAAAATCATATTAAATTATATTATCCTATGGTATAAGCTGATATTTACTTAATTTATCTTACACATGTATTTGTGAACGATACTTTATATTATAGAAAGGAACCCTTAAGCAGACGAAACAATGATTCGTCTTACACCAGACGAATCATTGAAGTATTTCATTTGAATACTATCATAATCATTTAAGTATTCTATTTTGTGGAGTCTGGTGTAAGGTTGTCATTGACTTTAAGATTTGTTTACTGATATTTATTATTCTCTTTGAACAAATCGAAAGATATTGTTCAAAGTTTTTAAAAATTTACTCAGTAAGGTTAAATATAAAATATTCTTATTTTCTATGCATTATATGATGTTAAGCATCCAGTATTATCTGATGAAGTGATCAGATATTATTGTCTGATTATTTAAATGATCTGACATTTTTGTTACATTCAAATGAACAGAAGGTGCAATTAAAAGTAATTAAAAATCATGTATATTTCTTTTTTATAGATAAATTCATATGTATATTATTCTTAAAAATTATAAAATTATAGAAGTATAATAGAAATTTTCATCAGTGAAATTTCTATTTTATTTTACTGATTTTGTTGAAGGCAAATTACTAACTTCGTTCAAGTTTGTCAGTTTAAAATCAAAATAATTATTTAAATCATTTTAAATAATCTTTTAATGTTAAGATAATAATCAAATAGGATTTAAAACGATTTATAGTAACATCTGTTACATTTGTTTAGTTCAATCGGTCCAGTTATTAAAATTATTATAATTTATTTGCTCAATATGTAAACATGACTATTTAGATGTAGTAATCTGAAATGAATTAAAATGAATTTTTACATTTATTAAGCATATATCAACATCCATCAATATCAACATCTTATATCAACATCTGTGTTGATCCAGTCTTTGGTATTTTGCAAATGATTAAGGTTTTACTCCTGAACGTTATCAAATTATATAAATTTGTGAATTATCTTAGTGTTCTATAAAATCATCACTGTATTTCCTTCAAAAAATCAGGATTTTTATTGACGTTATGTGTCTTGTTGAAAATAAGTTATTTGCGATATTTTGTGAATACAGAAGGATTACTTTCGTAGTAAATTTAATCTTGGCTTGTTCTTTGAAAATTAAAAAATACAAATTAACTAGTAAATTTTCGCCAATGCAATTAGTCTCTCAGGACAATAAACTTTTATTCTGAAGAGTTAAATTGCATTGGCGAAAAGTATCATTAGTTAAGAACTATTATTTTGTTTATTATTAATGCTAGAATAGAAGAAACTGATATAAACAATAAATTAACAATAAACTATTGGTATAAATAAAATATTGTTAGATATTATTAAACTTAAATATTAATTGTTTTAATAAAACGATTAATGTAGCATATTAATCATAATAAGAATATTTGTTTCTCATAAGACCTGCTGCTATGTGCTTTCATATACTTGTTTAGTTGCGTTTAAAGTATACGACATGGACAAAGATGGATTTATATCAAACTGTGAGCTATTTAAAGTTCTTAAGATGATGGTAGGAGCCAATCTGAAAGATGATCAACTGCAACAAATAGTAGATAAAACAATCATCAATGCAGATAAAGATGGAGATGGAAAAATATCTTTTGAGGAATTCTGTCAGGTTTGGATTTTTGCTTGAGTTTAAATGTGAAACTAATATGAAACTCATGTGAAAAGTTTCACCAAAGAAATATGAAAATCGACTGGTCACCAAAGCGATCAGTCGATTTAATTCACATATAAATTTACTGAATATTTAGCTAGTATATATATATCTTGTAAATAGCAAAATTAAAAAAGGGATCAACATGAAGACTTATAGTTAGCACATTTAATGTTCACTATTCAATTTTTTAATAAATTATTTTTACAATAAACTGATTTTATTAAACTTATCCTGTTTTTTAAATGAATTGATTGATAAAAATATTAGTGATTCTGTATCAATGTATTTACTGATAAATATAATTAACTAGATAAATGTAATTAATTATAATTATATAATTAAAAGGTATAAATTATATAATCATTAATTTTATATCATAATTTTATATAATATAATTAATATTATTGAATAATTAATATGATTATATAAATCATATAATCATATAATATATAATCATTATATGCATATATAATGATTATATGATATTATATCATATTATATGTATTCATATATATAAAATATTATTAATTTAAAATATCATTAATCTATGATATTTTTTTAAAATATCATAGATTTCTTGATGTCGATATTGAACTAGTACGTCAAAAATAATTATTTTATTAAAACTATAAAAACTATAAGATATATTTCATATATTTCATATAAGAAAATATATGTATTTTTATAGATTTAATCGTATATTGTGGGAACTAGCGAAATATTGTATTTTTTAAATAGAGAGAAAATAGAAATTGTTTTATAAAAATATAGAAATTTATATAAAATTAATTTAAGGCATTGAATAAATGCCTTAAATATTTTAATAAATCAAAATTAT
This sequence comes from Pomphorhynchus laevis, assembly GCA_012934845.2. Classification (NCBI taxonomy): domain Eukaryota; kingdom Metazoa; phylum Acanthocephala; class Palaeacanthocephala; order Echinorhynchida; family Pomphorhynchidae; genus Pomphorhynchus; species Pomphorhynchus laevis. Next base: position 5,136 of record WNNJ02003183.1, read on the forward strand.
TCAAAGGTAGAGACATCTATATTTAGACAAGTAAAAGGTGTTCCAGTGGGTGGTAATAGTAGCCCAATTATAGCTGACAGCATTTCTATTAAAAAGAATTTAGGGCCTGATGCATGGTTAAACTGTAATAGTCACTGCCATGTACAGAGCTTATGCTAAATTCCCTTCGATGATTCAGATTAAGGGTAATTCTGTTTTTCGAGCTTTAGACATTGTTTAAGCGTGTGTTAAGGTGCCTATAGAGGATTATGAAAGTCACGGTGCTGATGAGCTCCGTTAGAGCGAAACGTGTATACCGTTGTGAAGTTTGTCGTCACACATATGATGACTGGGCATACGTAGCGACTTTGAATAATTCAAGAATAAGTCGTTCTATTTCTTAGTCTGATGAGGATATATAGAATGCTGCCTGGTGTTTATGCCTCTTCATGAGGAAAACAGTGATATATATATATATATATATATATATATATATATATATATATATATATATATATATATATATATATATATATATATATATATATATATATATATATATATATATATATATATTTAATATATCACAAGGCAGCCGAAACGACTGATGGTAGTTCACCCTACTGATGAGTGCTGCCGGCTACCATCAGCTCGTCTAGGAGTGATAAGGAAGTCTGCTCTACTTGTAATCGAACTCCGGTTTTGGCAACATTTACATATATATATATATATATATATATATATATATATATATATATATATATATATATATATATATATATATATATATATATATATATCGTAAAACATATATAGTAAATGATGTTGTTTGATACAAATATCAAGCAACACCATATATATGTTGATTTTTATATTTATTAGTTGAAAACATTTTAAGACCTTAAACACACAATATACTGACGAAGTCCCTATAAAGGGCGAACCGTTTAAATAAATTATAAGTGTCTTTGCTTGTTTTCTACACTTCATTCGAGTTTATATATTTATATATATATTAAATATATATAATTAAATGAATTTAATGAGTTTAATTAATTGAATGAATTTATATATTAAATTCATTAAAGTATGTATATTGAAAAATAGCAAAAGCTATTACGTTTTGATCCACCCTTATCTTCTCAAATTGTAAAGATTTAATATTGATAATTTTATAAATTTTACGTTTTTATTTTTAATTTTGTTACACACTAAAAATTACTAGTAATTTTTACTTAATTCGATTAAGAAAATCCTTGAATTGGGTAATTTTCTGGTTTGTTTTTAGTGTGTGGGTGATAGTCTGATATCGGATATTCACAATAAAATGACCGTGTCAGTTTAACGTTGTAATTTTACCGTAGACTTTGTGCCAACATGCAGAGCATTTCATGATTGTTTGTCTGGAATTGATTTTCAAGATCTAAGACCTGCAATTAAAACATCAAGATTTTGTTTATTTTTCCAGATTTATAGATAATTTATCGATATACACTTTTGGAATGATTAGAACAATGTATGTGATGTGATAATATTTATACTGACGTCAAACAATCAACCCTATTTTTTCATGTTTATATCCATTCAAATTATCGTTTATTTTAATTAAATATATTTTTAGCCGGATTTTTTTATTTTAATTAGTTTATGAGTTTGGCCTAAGGCTTTTAAATATTTCTTTTTAGAGATACACTAGATACAATTTTAATTGTAGATATCTTTTATTGCTACACCATTCAAATATTTAATATTTTAAACTGCGGTATTTTAAAATTAAAATTAAAAAAAAATTGTAAAATATATCAATCGTCAAATATTATAAAAATCTATTAAATGTGAATTATAATGTATCTAATATAAATAATATAAGCTTAATATTTATAATTTATATAGATTTTAATGTATTATTAGTACTTAGTTCAATCTAATTTGTTAAATTTGTAATCGTCAAATATTTAAAAAATCTATTAAATATTAATTATAATGTATTTAATATAAATAATATAAGCTTAATATATTTAATTTATATAGATTTTAATGTATTATTAGTACTTAGTTCAATCTAATTTGTTAAATTTGTAATCGTCAAATATTTTAAAAATCTATTAAATATGAATTATAATGTATTTTATATAAATAATATAAGCTTAATATTTATAATTTATATAGATTTTAATGTATTATTAGTACTTAGTTCAATCTAATTTGTTAAATTTGTAATCGTCAAATATTTTAAAAATCTATTAAATATGAATTATAATGTATTTTATATAAATAATATAAGCTTAATATTTATAATTTATATAGATTTTAATGTATTATTAGTACTTAGTTCAATCTAATTTGTTAAATTTGTAATCGTCAAATATTTTAAAAATCTATTAAATATGAATTATAATGTATTTTATATAAATAATATAAGCTTAATATTTATAATTTATATAGATTTTAATGTATTATTAGTACTTAGTTCAATCTAATTTGTTAAATTTGTAATCGTCAAATATTTTAAAAATCTATTAAATATGAATTATAATGTATTTTATATAAATAATATAAGCTTAATATTTATAATTTATATAGATTTTAATGTATTATTAGTACTTAGTTCAATCTAATTTGTTAAATTTGTAATCGTCAAATATTTTAAAAATCTATTAAATATGAATTATAATGTATTTTATATAAATAATATAAGCTTAATATTTATAATTTATATAGATTTTAATGTATTATTAGTACTTAGTTCAATCTAATTTGTTAAATTTGTAATCGTCAAATATTTTAAAAATCTATTAAATGTGAATTATAATGTATCTAATATAAATAATATAAGCTTAATATTTATAATTTATATAGATTTTAATGTATTATTAGTACTTAGTTCAATCTAATTTGTTAAATTTGTAATCGTCAAATATTTTAAAAATCTATTAAATATGAATTATAATGTATTTTATATAAATAATATAAGCTTAATATTTATAATTTATATAGATTTTAATGTATTATTAGTACTTAGTTCAATCTAATTTGTTAAATTTGTAATCGTCAAATATTTTAAAAATCTATTAAATATGAATTATAATGTATTTTATATAAATAATATAAGCTTAATATTTATAATTTATATAGATTTTAATGTATTATTAGTACTTAGTTCAATCTAATTTGTTAAATTTGTAATCGTCAAATATTTAAAAAATCTATTAAATATTAATTATAATGTATTTAATATAAATAATATAAGCTTAATATATTTAATTTATATAGATTTTTAATATTTATAGATTTTATAATTTTTATAGATTTTAATGTATTATATATTTTTTATTATAATGCCTTTATTCTTAACAATATTTAATATTTTATATTCTAAACAAATATTAATTTTTTGTCTTGACGAATTTAATAAACATCGTTACTGATAAAAATGAATTTTAAGTAACATGAATTTTAAGGCAAAATGATATTTCGAAGAAATCGATATCCGCTGTTTGAATAAATAAATCTATGATGATATAGAATTCTACATATTAGTTGCATTACTCATTTTATTGCATTACACTTATTATTTCCATATATCCTTGAAAACGCCCATAAACTTTAGCACACATGTGCCTTTACAAATTTTGATAATTTTGATAATTTGTTTAAATGTAATTTGTTAATTTATTATTCTAGATAGTTACATTACATCTGAGGAAATACAATATTGGCATTATTTGCCCCCGCTGTTATTTTGTGTCGAAGAGCAGGGTCCGAAATCTGATAGCATAGCAATTCTGATGACCTTCATTATATATCATTATATATTTATCGGTTCTTAAAAATACATATTTATTAGAAGTCTGTTTAAGCGATAAATATATTTCTATATTCTAATTTAAAATAGCTAATTAAAATATTCTAATTTATTTAAAATAACTAAATATTTCTAAATAACTTTTAAAATGTTTTGTCGCCTTTGCCGAATTTATAGTCAGTCATAAATCAGTGATTAATAATTTATCCGTTTTAATTGGAATAATTTTAAATATAAAACAGAGTAATTTTAATTACTCTTAATCAGGAATCATTTATCAGAAAAATCAATGGAGGCCTATTAATGGTACATTTAGAGCAATTAAGCCCTTAAAATAAAATTGGAAAATCTCAAACAGGAAGTGTGAGTAGTTTTCTGTAGGTGTTGGACCCCGTCAGGGCTGCCCATTGTCTCCACTTTTGTTTTTTGTTTACATGGATAAAATTTCTAGACGGGCCGCTTTGATATTCAGTTTGGCTCTATCATGATATTATCTTTACTTTTCGTAGACGATGTTGTCTTGTTTGCCTCCAATACTGATAACCTACAATGCTTGCTGGATCGATTTAAGGTGGAATGTCAAGTGGCTGGTATGTAAGTTAGCAAATCCAAAACTGTCTTGCTGTGCTCTGGTCGGAACAAGGTAGCATCATCGATACGAATTGGTAATAAGGTCTTAGCCGAAGTGGAATAGTTCAAATACTTGGGCGTTTTGTTATCGAGTGATGGTAGGAATAATAAAGAGATTGAGAGACGGATCTGTACAGCTAATTCAGCAATGTTTTTTATGCAGATCAGTTATGGTAAAGAGAGAGCTAAACCTTCATGCGAAGTTTTCAATTTATCGCTCACTCTTCTTACTTATCCTTACTCATGGGCCTCAACTTTGGGTCAATACCGAAATGCCGAGATTTCAAGTACATGCGACAGAAATTATGTTCCTTCATGGTGTAGCCGGCTTCAGCCTTAGAGATAAAGTTCAAAGCTCGGTTATCCGTGAAAATATTGAAGTAAAGTCGCTGCTCCTTTACGTTAAAGGGAGTCATCTGAGGTTGCTAGGTCACGTTTTGAGGATAGTTAAAAAGCGTCTTTCTTGTGAAGTGTTCCAGATTGAACTTTCTGGACGGAAACCCCGAGGCAGACCATGTATAGGTGGAGAGATCAAACTCTTCATCTGGCCAAGGAACGCTCAGGACTATCTAAAAGGAAAGTCTGGTCAGCTACCCAAGACCATGATACGTGTCACGTCTCGTCTGTGCACTGCATCTACAACCCGACCTCCGGATCAGTGGAAACAATGAAAATGTTTTTGTTTGTTTATTTAAGTAAATGTTATGTTATGTTGTAATAAATTTGGTTTCTAATGTTATATATTAAATTAAAGATAATTTTTATTTAAAATGGTTTTTATAAAATTGAAATTGACTTCAACAAAGAAATATAAGCGCAGATTTGAATATTATTCAAAATTATTACATTCTCGAATGTAAAATAACAATTTTAAAGTAGCGGATATTATGTAAATTAAAAAACGAAAGTATTTCACCAATCACCATTGTGTATGCTATGATAAAGAATAAGTCAATGTGATGTTTAGGAAAACATGCATCGTATTTTTAAGTAAATCGAAATAATTGTTTGCTATTTAATATATTTGCTTCAATTTTTTACTGCTGCGATTTAATATTTGTTTGCTTGAATGGACTTATAAAAGTAATTTTTAAGTAATATATTAACAAAATATCTTATATTTATCAACTACTCCTTTTTAGCTTTGAAGCTAAAATTTAGATATCATTTTCACCTGAGAGAAAATATCAAGAAATTAATTGAATTCAGTAATCAATCAGATTTTTTTACTGAAACTACATATTTTAAGTATGCTTATGAACCGAGTAATAGATAATATAAAAGAATAAATACTGGAGATAATCACCAAAATTTGTTATATTTTCAGTTTCAATCTATATTCCTTAACCAAGCATATGCAAGAAGAAATTCGTTCAGCGAATAATTAAATCAGCTAACTGAGTCTACGTATTTAATATAATTATAAAATAAACAAAACATAATAATGCTAAATCAAAATTTAATAATTAATAATAAAATAAATAATTGTTTTTAGATTTTTTAAATATGTTAATAAGTATCTCGACTTACTAATCGAGATTAGTAAGATTTCGTTCTCTGATTCTCGACCCAGCATCGGCGCTAAATATATGTCAATGATGTATACTGGAGGTAATAACGTTGGACCCTAACAGTTAAAAATGGATAAACAGACATAATAATAGTCAATGCCAACAAATACAGCAATAACAATCATAAAGCGTATTATCAACGAGTGTAAGATACCACTTTTAACAAACTCCTTTATTAACGTTGTGAAGTGACAATTGATGAGGAAAAAATAGTACAAAACTTTTAATTTGTTATCTTTGTCATTTACATTTGATAGATGCAAATGTGTACAAAAATACATTTGCTAAATAAATAAAATTGTTAAATTAAAATATTAGTGAAATATTTTAATTATCACCACTGTATGACCACCACATACTTGAAGAACAACGTTTAGAGAAAATTGACCTATTTGAAAGAAACTCGAGATTGTCGGTCCAAGTCGTTATTGAAGGAAAGGCATTCACCGACAAAAAGTTATAATTGTTACCAAAATTTCGGTTTCCTTGTGAAACCATTATTAGAACAATCTACAATGTAAAAAACAAAAACAGATATAAGGTACCGGCTGTTTAAGTTAGCAAGATGTGGTCATCGTTGCCATATATTGTCGGGCTGATTTGCTCTATTAAAATGGTTTCTCTAATTTTTCTCAGTCTAAAGTCGGGTTCCATTGAGAGCACTGATGGTGAATCAAAATTTACAGAGTGCCCAGTTACGTTTGCATGGTCAGCAACATGAGATTTAGCCGTTGTGTAAATATCTGCTCTATGTTTCCGTATTCTGACCTTTAAATCTCGGGCTGTTTCGCCTATGTACAATGCATTGCAATCCAAACATGCTAATTTGTAAAATGCCATGAAGCAACTCAGAAACTTAAACAGGTTTTGCGCAATGATATAGTCTCGTATGATTATTTAAATATTTTATACAGATCGTTCTACATATTGAAAGTTGTTTAAAGCACCGATACTCACTTTTTCGCACATGAAAATTTTTTCTGTACAAAACTTTTAATTTGCTATCTTTGTCATTTACATTTGATAGATGCAAATGTGTACAAAAATACATTTGCTAAACACTTCTCAAGAGGACGTCCCCCAAAGCAAAGGCTAAGGTTTCTTAAGCTCCTCGTCTCTCGTTTACCCAGCATAGTCCGCGCCGATTGGATACTTGGGGGTGAAAGACCCCGGGTGGTTCAGTCGGAAGGTGGCGTGTTTGATCGGTTGGGGGCTCGGATCCCCTTGGATTTGAGGCCATAGTGCAGGGAAGAAAGAGAAGAATACGAAGAATTGGTTAATTGTTATGGTTTACTCAATGGCTGGATATATTAACATTTATCATTATCTTGCTTGTGTTTTTTAACAAAACCTTTATTTATTTACATTTGCTAAATAAATAAAATTGTTAAATTAAAATATTAATGAAATATTTTAATTATCACCACTGTATGATTACCACATACTTGAAGACTACACAAACAGGTTTTGCGCAATGATATAGTTTCGTATGATTATTTAAATATTTTTTATACATATCGCTTTACATATTGTATCTCTAAAATTAAAAGTTTGCCCATAGTGTTGGCTCATAACACTAATATTGCGAATAGTCACAATTATTACGATTTTACTAAATTTACAGGCGATGATGAAACATGTTGTTATAGCTTTTACAGTTGTTGGTCTTGATTAAGTAATCGAAAACGAATTCTGCATTGTACTTTAATTATTAGTCACGAATAATTGCATTCCACTTTAAGCTTATTATTACAAGTTAGATAAAATGTCGGAGAAACGCGAAATCAGAAGTGGAGAGCTTTCTACATTAAATCGTAATTAATATTTTTGAACTATTAATTTATATTTTTGAAGTATTAATTATGTGAATATTATTAAAGCATAGTAATTAAGTTCTTAATTAAGTTCTTGTGTATGTTCTCACGCAATTATAAAGGTTATCTATTTCGTGATGTACACGAAGAATATATTAATTGTTCTAAATGGATAGATTATACATTTAATTATACATTTATTGCTCTAAATGCATACATTTAATGTGAAAGATTGGGAGCATTTATTGAACCGAATAACAAATAGCACAATTTGTGTTATTTGGTTCAATAAATGCTCACAACCTTCGTATCTTAAATAAATAAAAGTAGGGACTTTTACCGATATTTAATAAAAAAGGTTAAATTTAAATACATTTGAATGTATGGATTATTTTAAATACATTTAATGTATTTACATATATTTCTGTTGATATACAATCAGATAATCAATTGATACTAAACATGAATTAAATTAACGTAACCTTAATGAATGCGACTCAGTTTTAGTTATTATTTACTAATTTCCAATACATTTATCTTGATATCCTTTAAAATATATAGATATAGATATATAGATATATATAAATATATAGTATTAAATCATATCAGATAACTGAGTCTACGTATTTTATAAGATATAAAGATATAATATCATTATAATATTTAAAATCTTTATAAAAATAAAGATAAATAATAAATAATTATATAGGATTTTATACAATTTTTATTTATCCATTTTTTATAAACAATTGTTATAGATTTTCTCTAAAAATTTAAAATTTAAAATTGTAATTTCAAATAAAAGTCAATTTTTATGAATTGATTAATAATCTAATAATAAATTGACTAAAGGATTAGAGGTTATTAAAAGGAACTGCTATTTAATCAGGTTTCGAACTCTATTCCGCGACCCAGCATAGGGGCGGGGTCAATCGTCGATTTAATGAAATCAAGTCTAAGTAATCGATTACATAATTCGGCTTGAGTAATACGACTTTATGCAAGTTTTTATTAGATTAGATAGTAAGGATGAAAAAAAATGATATTTCCCGTTATTCAGTAAATAAAGTCGTAAATAAAAATAAAGATAAATAATAAATAATAATATAAGATTTTATATAATTTATATGTATACAATGAATTAAAATGAATTAAATCATATAATTGAGTATACGCGTTTTATACTATATATAAATTAAAAATAGATAAATAATTATAAATAAATTTGTTTGAAAAGTTTTTATATAATTAATATCAAGTTAAAATAAAAAATTTAAATTTAAAATAAAACTCAATTTTTATAAATTGACTAATAAATAACAGACGATGTATCAGAATAAGGATTATAGGTCATTAGGGTAACTGCTATGATATCAAGTTTTGAATTATATTAGTCAACCCAAAATAGCGCAGGGTCAAATACGTGCTAATGACGTATTTCCTCTGATGAAATTTGCTTATTTTGATTGTCAACAAAATATAATTAAAAATAAATTTAAACTTTTAAGCGGAAAATTTTTATTGATAAATAATAAATAATATATTTTGTTTTAAGTTGATATACCTGTGTAGTCATTGCTACCAGTGAAATTTTGATGACTATTTTATTCTGCACGCTACTTTAATTCTATCTATAAGGCAAAAGCAGTGCAGCACATTTCAGTATTTGTGTACCTCATCAGCTACTGATTCAATACCTACATTTCACAATTCGGTCCCTTTAATGTTGGCTGACGATCACTCGACTCGTCTGCATTTATTGCCAATTAGATTTCATGAATGACTCGTTTTACATTCTGCAAATATCCTTGAAATCATTTCTGATTTCAAATTAAATCAGAGTTGGTAAGGGAAGGTGCTACCTTGAATTCGAAAACTTACCGATCTATACGAAACAATGAGGTGGACCTTTTCGTTTCACGTTTGAAATGACACCTTTGTTTATCAAAAACAATCTGTTAATGCCAAGTATCATAGATGAAATTACATGTCCATTTCTCAATCACTTATAAATATTATCGAACTATGAAACGTTTTCAATATTAAATACACAATTATCGAATTGCCTTTCCCATAACATTTTAATTAAAGAATAACTGTTTTGTAACACCATGTATAATAGCTGCTAATTACATTGTCAAATCCTAATTACATTATCGATATTGATCGATGTTCCAGATATTCTGCAATTTTAAGGCATTGACCTTGTAATCTTTATTGGAAATAGAAGAATCTGCAAATTTCTCAATGCCTTCTGATAAGCAAATTTTAGCGACCGACGGTAAAAAGAGTCCTTTGTGTGTAACCGTATATCTTTTTTTCTATAATGCGATTATGTATTGTGGGTAAGTTCTACTTTATTTTACTTAAAAAAATATTTTGGATATTTATTTATTAATATAATATAATCATTAGAAGGACGAATGCTTTTGAACGTAATCTGGATGAATTGCCAGATTAAGCATCTTATATTAAATATAATGATCATCAACAATGACCAACCCTACTTTTCGAAAGGTTTTCGAATTCAATTTATTAACTAGCGTTGTCAAATATTTATTATGTTCTTGTAAATATATTTTACGTTTCATTCAAGTATTTACTCCTATATAATTGAACTTTTTCAATATCGTAATTATTGATTATTGAAATGTCGATTAATTACAAATTTGTACTATTTAATCTACATAAAATTTGTAGAGCTTTTTATGATGTTATCCGTAATATGTGAAAATGAAGATCTAACCACTGGTCATTACATTGCGATTAAAATGGAAGTACTGAAGGGCAACATAGATTCTGCTTTTCGTGATATCACATTTCCTTTGTTTTACGACTGTCAAATCGCTTCATCCAAGTACACAGAACTAGAAAAGGATTTGCAAGATATATTTATTTCAATAAAATCAAATGAAGCCGATCGCAGGGAAAAATCTAACATCGAAACTCGGGTTGATCAACAACATAATGACTGCTAGTTGTAATAGTTGATATATTTAACTGAAATCGGTATAAATATAGTCGATGTCAAATAATTATATTTGCATAAAATTGTTAGTTGATTTTTCGCTTGAAACTATAATGCTTTTTATTAAAATCAATATCATATGCTTATTATGCTTTGATATTTTCTGTTTAAATAGTTAAGGAATTATTGGAACTGGATCAAAGAAAATAGGAATTTTGTTTATTAATATTTCGCTAACTTCTGTTAGCATCTTCAAATGATGAAGATGCTAACAGAAAATTACATTCTGAAGATGCTAACAGAAGTTAGCGAAATGTTAGTAAACAAAATTCCTCTTTTCTTTGATCTAGATCCAATAATTCTTTATTAATAATGGATTATTATAAACTATTTAAAAGAATAATTATGTATTCTTCATAAGAGATAAATACAGTTCCAGTTAAGATATTCACAAGCATCAAATATGGATTTGCATATGGATATTATAGCTGAGAAAAACCGAAAATTTACGAATCAATATTAGCTGAGCAATCAATATTTTATCTGATCAACCCGAGGAATCGATTGAACAACAATTCTGTCACCTTAAGGATAATATACAATTGTCTTTATTCAATGGATATGTACCAATAATGAAAATAAAGGAATACCTTCTTAAGTTAATTTCATTAGGTGCACGCGGTAACTATCCAGAGTACATCATCCAATTGCTATTTACCTTGGCTAGATACACTTATGATAATTCCGAATTCGATGAAGAAGTTCTACAATTGTTCAGTGAAACGTTGCTCTATTTTGGTAAAGGAGAAGCTATTCTAAGCACTTGTATTGCGAAACTTGTAAACGAGATGAAAACTTCTAGCCCTAATGAACACATTAGACTATTGTGGACATAAAAATGTACTTTTTTAATTTCTCAAAAATTAATTTTCAAGATTTACACTTGTTTGCAAATAAGTTCAGATCATATCGTATGTCTGTAAAAAATCAACATTAACTTTTAACGTTATTTTAAGACATTTTAGTTGCATTCATTTTTTACTTAATATTTTATATAAATATTTAATATTTGATTAATATTAATTTACTATGAAAGAATAATACATTGTTGTATATTATTGTATATATTATTCACGATTATATATATTATTGTGAAATAATTAATATATTTTATTAATATTTTATATATTTGCCACGTGAATAGTAAAAATCCGTTGTTATTATTCATATAACGTAATAAATTATTGAATATGACTTTGCGAAGTTTAGAACAATTGTTTTTGATAAGTAATTGTCATTATTACTTAAAAGCAAACTTAATACAATGAAAGTAGACATTATTTTCTCTTTTATAAAGAGAAATTTTAGTTTTTCGAAACACTAAAACGAATCAAAATGGTTTCGATAATAATCAAGCATGTATTACCGTTTTATGTCCCAAACGTAGAAAGCAGCACTAATTTTGAACCACACTAATTTTAAAGTAAAGTTACCACAATTCTAATTGAACGTTAGAATTTTCAAAAATGCCGGATTAAAATTTCATAATGATCGTGTTCAACGTGACTAACGTTTACGATGTACTTCAATTTAAGGTAAATTCCTTTAATATTAGAACAACTTTCTTTTTAACAAATTTATAGGGAATATGTGTGGTAATGATGTCTCTGATTTTTTAGTTTATAATTAATTATGCTTTATGTCTACTCGTTATCTACATGGATGGTATCATTAATACCATGATATATATAGTTGGCATTAAAAATTAGATATTTAATGTAAATGAATCGTGTTCGCCTTATCGACAAAGCATATGAAATCTATTTTTCTCATAATTTTTGAGATTCATCCAAATATTTGTTATTCTTATTCATCAATTCAAGAGAACATTATCATCGGTGCTTGTAATTCTTAAAAATATAGTATCTTTATACAAAATATAATGATACTATATACTAATATTATTAAAGAAAGGTTCACAAAAATTGGAATTGCTCTAGCAATGTCGATTTCACAATGTTTCCGAGCACCGCGGTTCAAACTCAATGCACCTGTACATTCGATCGTAGATATTGAAATGCAAATCGCACAATGATATTTTTCTTCAAATTAATATAAATCAAATTAATATATTAACATTATTAATATTGTATTCATTTGCAAGTAACCAATGTATTAAATATTGTATTAAATAATGATATTCCAATTAAAAAAGGTTTACTTGCAGATCTAAATTATTTTCGTACAATTGTAATTTTAAGTTTCACGCATAAATGTTCTCATCATTGTGAAACATCATTGTTCTCATCATTGTTTTCAGTGTCAAATCGCCTTATTAAATAAGCTGATAAAATTTTATATTAATGTTAATATTAATTAATATTAATATTAAATTAATATTAATTTACTGTGAAAGAATAATACATATTCACGATTATATATATTATTGTAAATGAATTAATAATAAATGAATAGTAAATGATTTTTGCAATAATACAGCTTTAGACTAAGAAAATTTATTAGTAGTGCACTGTCAAAAACTAGGAAAATCGTTAAATCATTGTCTGAAGGACGACGAATCCACGCAATTTTCGTAGATATTTCCAAATATTTTGATAGCATTAACCAAGAAATGCTAATGCATAAATTGAGGATAATATAGACATAAAATAGCAATTGTACTGATGTAATATCTAGTAGAATCTCCCTGGAGTACTCCAGGGAGATCCGCTGAGACCATTATTATTTTTACTTAATGTAGATCTTTTAGATCTACATTAAGATCGTTCGGATTTCCATGTCAAAAAACTTCTTTACGCTGACGATTTGCTTATAATGACCGACACAAGTCAATCATCTCAAGCATGTCTAATACTTCTCAACATTATTGCGACTTGAATATACTGATCGTAAATACATCAAAGACTGAGGCCATAAAATGTTGTAAAGTAGGTAGATTAGCAAATGCAAACAATATTATCCCATTTTGCAATCAATATATCTATTTAAGTGTCACAATGACCTCTCGTTGTTTTTGGGAAGCACATTGAGGAGAAACTATGTAAATCCATAACTTCTGTCTCCTTTGCTAAAAACGTTGTCTTTCGGTAGAGCCCTAAAATATTTTAACACAACGTTGCTCGCTTCACTATCATGTGCTTTAAATGTATATTGAACGGAGTATCTCAATCGTGCAAATTTTAAAACGATAAATAGATTTAAGTGGATTTTGATCAAGTCTATTTGAGAAGTTTCTTACAAGATACACAATTCCACTAAGCTAATCTTACAGCTAATTGCGTACTATGTGAATATCTGCTAGATATAATTAATCTTACTGTGAATTCTCAAAACGCTTGATATTTATATAAATAAAGGATTTCTTAAATAAGTTGGAAAACAAGATGAAAAGATAGTTGAAAACATTATTCTGAGTTTTTCAGTGATTCTTCAGTCTTTCCTATCCTGTGGTAGAATCAGCTCCGGCAAGTTTACACCATCACGTCACTCGCGTTTGTGCCACCAAATAACTGCCACACACCTAAAGTCCCACTCGCAGGACACAACGGTCGGTAAACTCGACATGAGGGGCGAAATAAATCTTGATATTTCTGTTGAAAACGTTCTCTTATGAATAAAACGAATATAGAGTTTACCTGTTAAACAAACTTCGCAACTTGTAACTTCCTCTTAGTTAAATACTCTGGGCATGTGCCAGGGCCCACATCGTTCTCTTCAGATCCTTCTTGAAATGATTCAAGTCTGATTCAGAGGTCTATTTAACTGTAATTGTTAATCCTATGTATCTTACTCGACGTGTAAAGGAAGAGAGTTGTTGATTAGGCAAAATGGAGGAGATAGTAGATATTACTAGTTTATTCAGATTTTTTATAGTTGCAGGACACTATTAAAGGAAACCATATGCGTCTTGGAGAGGTTAAGAAGTAGTCTTGGCTGAATTACATCCTTGCACCTACATCCAGAGAACAAGGATATGGTATCGTTTGCATATATTCCTCCTGTCCCACTGTTCTTCGTCCTCCAACCCTTCATTTATTCTTTGCGGTTTTATATCCGCCTCATTCGCCCCTATTCCACAATTTCCATTCGATTCATCAACATTCAATCCAAATACAACTACAAACTCATCTTCACTGTCCTCATACATATCCTTGGCGTGGTACGCAATATCATAGCTGTTTACGATAGTTTCGCTGCCTACACATCACTGTTCATCTCCGATTTTGGTCTATCCGATCACGTTCTCGTCACCCTTGATCTCACATTCAATCACCTCTTCACTCAAATCGTATATATCCTCTTCTATAATAATATATTCCTCTCCTCACGATCTCGCCTTTCTTTTCGACTCTGAACTCACATACACTTTCGATTTTCTCTTGCCCTTCAACCATCATCCTCACTTTAGCTTGCACCATGCCCCTTGGTTTGACATCCAATGCCTACTCTCAAAGCGTCGACTCCGTCATGCTTTTCGAGTATATCACCGCTCTGAGAGAGCGGTGATATATATGAATCACTCCGTCTCTCCTTGATTCCTATCTTCTTCGCCGGTCTCATCTCAACATACTACATACAAAATTCAACTACTTTTTGCAGCATAAAATCATCACTTCATTCAACCCTAAATCTCTCTGTCATACTTTATACTCAATCTTTTCTCGCTTCTTTTCGTCTTATCCGCTCGCTCACTCCGGCTCTCCATGATTCATATCTGGCTCTTCGCCGGTCTCATTTCAACCTACTTCGTACAAAATGAAACTTTTTCTGGCAGCATAAAATCATCACTTCATTCAACTCTAAATCTCTCTCATACTTTTAACTCGATATTTTCTCGCTCTTTTTAGTCTTACAACATCAATCCCCATGATTATTCGTCATTTCTCTATTAAAGAGCCCACGTTGCTCTCTCTCACAACCCCGTCTCTACCTCATACCACTCTTCCCCACTTCGCATCATCCTCCCGAAACTCTTTCATCTCCCTGTCTAACCTGTTGAAGTATCATCTGTCGTCGTGTCCTTGCCTAATAAAACCTCACCCGCCGATCCGTTGTCTACCCAGTACTTAAATCCATATGCTCGTAGTTATCCCCTTTTTTCACAGCCTTGTTTAACTAGTATATTCCCTTCACACTGGAAATCCGTCATCGTTCGTACCATCCTTAAGAAACAATCGCTTGACCACTCCCATCCTTCTAGCGATCGCCTCATTTCACTCCTCCCTACGCTTTCTAAGCTCTTAGAACGCATTATCTTCATACAGATCAACATGTATCTCTTTTCATCCAATCTGTATTTTCCTTTCCACTTCGCTTTTCGCTCTAATTACTCCACCGAAATCGCCTGCATGAAAGTTTACAACGACCTACTTATTTCTCGTGACAAAGCTCTATATAGTGTTCTCATCTATCTCGAACTCTCTTCCGCCTTCGACATCGTCGACCACTCCATCTTGTTTTTTTGCCTTCTTTATAATTACGGCTCTTCTTCCTCCTCCATAGCATGGTTTGCCTCATATCTATCGGACCGTTATTTTCGAGTATGTTCAAATTCATCATCTCTTCTCATATTCCTATTTTCTGCTGGGTTCCACAAGGTTCAGTCCTTGGACCCCTGCTTTTCCCTCTTCTGCTTGGCGATTTATCTCCGTTTACTAAACCTTACTCCTTTAACATCATGCAAATACGCCGATGGCATACTCATCTATGTTCATGCACCCGCACATCGCATACACGACTATTGGCATTTCTGCCTCCAACTGTATTTCTTCTATCTACAAACGTCTCTCTAATCTCCATCTCGTTCTAAACCCCGACAAGTTCAACATAATGTGGATCCTCCCCCGTAAATCAAACATCTCCTCACCCTGTATATGCTGCATCATCGATCATCCCCATAGTACACAATCCCACTTTCTTAGGCTTCCATTTCGATGATCACCTTTATCTTAACCCTTCGTCCGTGACAAGGTTCACTTGTTTAACTTAATTCTCTGTTACATCTGCCGTATCTGCCGGCTTATCGACTTCCGTTCTTGTATATCCCTTTCATGACTTTTTCTTCCGTAAATCGATTACTGTCTCAGTCTATTCGCCAATTCTCCAAAATCCAACGCCGTTCGAGTGCTCCTACGTCTCCAGCGCTTCGTCCACACATCCACAGATCGTGCCCAATTCCCTTAACCCTTTATCCACACATCCACAGATCTTGCCCAATTCCCCTAACCCTTTATCCACATCTGCATCCTACTCCGCCTTCTACTCGTCACTTTTCGTCTCATCGCTGTCTGCTCCTCATCGTTCATCGAGCTCCCTTTCTTAGACGACACTCGCCCCACCTCTTTATCGCTACGTTCCAGTCATTCCCTCTTACTCCATGTTTTCAGTTACTCCAGCAACTACGATCTCGGATCCTAAATCGTAGTGCCCCACTTCCCTGGAATCAACTCCCTTTCGACGTCCGCAACGCTCCTTCCTTTATCACATTCAACTACCTCCTCCGTTCCCACATTCTCGACACATGATTAAGACTTTTTCTCGTGGTCATGTAAGCGTGCACCGGCAAGCATTTCCCACGTAAGAATAAACCTTTTTATATATCACCAGATATTGTTCACGCAACAGAGGTTTAATAAGTATAATAGTAGTATCAAGATACAAGATCGGAGAAATAGGGATCCTTAGTGCACATCTGTAACTAATATAACTGATGTGCATCAGGGTCGTTTTCATAAAAGAATCGCTTGGTATACAACATTATAACCACACTTTTAATAATAGGCAACGTGGAACCTAAAATAAGAGATAACAGAACGAATAAAGATGGGGTCATATGCAGCAGAGAAGTTAAAAAACGGTCAAAGCAAGATGATGCTTGTTATACTGACATAATTTTATGTACCTCACCGTAATGCGAATCTATCAATCTTTGATGAACAAATAAAAACTTTCTGGGATTACATTTCGCCTAATAAAATGTTCGTGGATTTTACTAGCAATCGCTTTTTTGCAGATAGAGATGAGGGAGTTTTGAATCGAGATGGCTCGCAAGTCTTTGATACATGTAACTGTTTTTTTATTGTATAAAAATATTCTTCGACTAGCATTAATATCGGCATATCGGAAAGGAATTCTAGAAGCATTGTGATGGCGATCTCCTTTTTCTGACTATCTGTCAAATGCTGACATACTTAAGTGAATATTGGTGCGCTGCTTTTTAGGTTCACAGTGATAGATCCCAGGTGTTCAGGATATCTGTCATAGATAAGTTCCTGTTCCAAAAGTCACACCAAAACGAGATAGACTGTGGTGAGTGAGTGGTTTCATAGTTATGCTGGGGAATCGACTCCTCTAAAACTCTGTCAAGGCTAGAGTTTCCAATCCAACCTGATGCTCTTTTATTAAACTTCTTTAATATCTCCCAAAATGAAGGTTGGGAGGAATGAAATCGTACAATGCAGGCCCGTTCTCTACTCAGTTGTAACCTGTAATGAAAGCTCTAATATTCTTTCGAAATGACTTGCCGGAATGAAACAGTGGGTTGAAAATTCGATATTTATAAGTTATCGAAAGAATCCTACTAGTTTGCTTAGATATAGTAATTAAATCGGGTCAAAATCGCATTGCCTACAACATGGAAGAGTTCAATCAATATCCTATTAAAACAATACCACTCTGATTGGGTTAAAATGGAATAGCTTTCGCATTAGGGAATCTTCATCTAAACACTACCGAAGTAGGTCATGCGAGGTGGACAGTTGTTAGCACTACTGCTTAATACATAAGGGTTTAAGCAACCACTTGGGATGAATCAGTAAAATTTAAGGGATAGAGTTTGTTGTTTGCAATGAAATGTAGGGCTGTTGGTATATAAATTAAGTAATCGTACCTTGTTCTGCATATTGCGGTTTTGATCCAACAACCAGTTCTTTCGTTGAAATTATAAAGTATTATATCATAACCAATAACGATCATTCGATTCAATAAGTCGCAACTCTTGTGTATTTCCCTTTGTAGATTTGGATATTGGCTAGACTATTGCGCTTACTGTCTGTACAAAGTATTATAGGTAAACAAGATAGGGTTGGATAAGTAGAAGGGTGAACTTGAGTGTATTTAATTAAGGTGAGGAGACTTTGAGATAAAGAGGATTGTGGATGGGTTATATAGGGAGTTTAAAGAATAGTAATGCGATGTGGTAGAAATTGAGTAATGTCTTGGGTGAATCGGATCGATATAGTCTTCTGAAAGACAATAACGTCGACATCTCGACGAGACGATATTCAGTGATAAATGAATATTCAGTGAAAATGGGTCTTGATTACTCCAATTAAGTTGGCCTACAAGCGGAAAGCATACCACTAGTTGGTATGAACTAAGAATGGTTGGTATTTCCCCAGCCAGAACCAACCTTGGATCTGCTTTTACCTCCAGATATGACATCATTAGGTGAAATTGCCAGGGTATCATCATGTGCCTTTCTAGTTTAGCATGTGTCATTTTTGTATATTAATCTTGGAGGGATTGTTTATCGAAGAAGACCGTTTCGTTTATGTTTTAGGTTTCGGTGTAGTCTGAGATGATCTTAGAAACATCATTCTAAGGATCCTCTGGATTGATGCCTCCATCTGCTACTTTGTTTACACCTCTTTTATATCCATCATACGGACAATGCCGTTAATGCAGCAGCTTGATGGATGTATGAAAGCAGATGCTATTCCTCAGCCAAAGTACACACTTTGGGTTTTGCATGTTAGTACTTGTCCTTGTACATTTTAAACCATTTGCACTTTCGGGCCATGCTGGATGGTGTAGATGACAATTGTGACAGCACGGTTATTTATTGTTGCAACTGATCCCACTGTGCTGAGTACTGTTTCTGCAAATGGGACAGCGTTGCGCTTTCCTGAATGATGAATGTCAATGCCCCGTGTATGGTAATTTCGACAGTAAGCATAAATGTACTCTTCACTGGATAGGTGGATAAAGATAGTTGGTCCCTATTACGGGGTTGTGTTTCTTCTTTGCTAAAGTATTTTCATGGGTGTAGAGCCAAGTGCAATTGCATCATATTACCATTTTTGTTCTTTATAAATCTAATGTTCTTAATTCCGTATATTTTATCCTTTTCTAAGATATCTATATACTCTAAGTCGGGAATGATATTATTAATGCTTAAAGAGGTACCTATGAATCGATATTCTGCTGTGCCATATTGTCTAAGTTGTGTGCTGAAGTAACTCGAATATTGCTTGGCCATATCAGGTGAAAAGAAAGCAATGCGATAAACTCAAATTTCCTAGTTGATGTAAATATATTTTCCCCTGATATTTCTGTACAAAGGGTTTTAGTAATACCTTAAAAAATCATTCATTTTCAGAGGGTTTCTACATTCACCTATAAAGATTATTAAGTTTCATCATTTGAAGAACTTCTTTTATATCGTCTATATTCTTAATCTTTGGAATTACTAACCTGCATTGTTGCTTTCAATATTCTTTGATCTATCGTCAATTTAGTTCGTTACACATTGCTCGCTTGTCGTTTGAAAACAATTCACTAAAACGTAAAATCAAAAAATGTTATTTAATTCAACAACATTCTCTTTAATAGTAGACTAGAAAGAGCACTTGGCTACATAAAGAAGATACTATGTATCGTTAGTAAACGAGCATAAGACAAGAAAGAGCATTTAGTTGCCTAAAGAAAAGACTAGGCATGATTAGAAAAGGGTAGGACAAACGAAGACAAGTAGTTATGTGGTCTCGCGATAAAGTGAAACTGCATGTCAACTAAGCATTGATTTAGATGAAGAGGTAGGTTATGACTGTTTGAAGAACACTTCAAACAACATAAGTAATTTCCTGAATGAGCAAGTTAGTTAAAAGCTTATAGGTACAAACGAAGCTTAAAAGATGACATTTCTTAGTGATACAAAATTGGGGCTTCAAAAAACTCACAAAGGCCATTTATTGGGCTCCTGATAATCAGCTGCATTTCAACCTTGACTGTACGAATCAAGATATCTTCAAATCAAATTAACTCAACTTGTTAAACAGGTTCCTTCTTATATCGAGAACTCAAAAGCTTTCCTTCGTCGTTTTACAGAAGAATCAACAAGGTGGCCACGAGGATGTATACTCGTGACTGCTGACGTAAGAAGCCAATATACCAGATAGATTTGATAAATAGATAGATTTAAATATTCATATATTTAAAAGCATTGTAATTCATAAAATGATCTTGTTCAATACCATTTTACGTAGCTTTGAAAATATAGTATCTAGATGTAATTATATTGTAGAAATAATTATATTTTTTCAAATTTCGGTTAAAGAAACTGTCTTCTGTATAATTATATAGAAATCTTGTCCATAATACGATTTATTACTTATTGTATTCAAATTTAATCCCGGATTTTTTTGAGCGAAAACATAAAATATCTCTAAATAATTTATTCCTCTACTTGTTCTCTTTCAGATTTGTGCATAAAATATGCTATTTCTTAGCCACTATAACTTGATCGCGCATTATCTAATTAGTAATATTTTCTAATTTGAGTTGACATGATAGATTTACGTTAATTTATAAATTTTCTTTTTACGTTTTGAAAGGTTTTACTTTCCATATTTTTTTATACCGTCAGAGTGAAAATCAGCTAAAGCATTTATTGTTACAAAGAATGAACAATAACCGAAATTTGAATTGATTTTTCAAAAGTAATAAGCTTTTGTAATTGTTGTAATAATATATATATTTTTATTATTTAGATGCTTCGTAGTCGTAAAACGTTGTTTCATCAGTTTACCCACAATCAGAAAAGGAAATTGCTATGATTTGTATCAGGATTGCCGAACTTTGATTTTCACACTTCAAACAGTTGCCTTTCTTGAGGTTTAAATATTTGCTAATCAGTATTTTATACGGTTTTTCGCAGGTATTTCATGCAGCCTCTAAAATAACTAGAGCAAATGCCTGGATAACATTTGTCCAAATCCTTTCGAGGAATTTTATTTCATGGGCAGCCCTGTATCGAATTGAAAATGTAAGAAAATTACTGTACTGCGCCGTACTGAATATTGCATAAAATAACTATTTACATGTAATGACTTTTTAATTAGTGAAATATTTATTATATATGAAAGCCCCTTATCATACATAACTTGAAAATCCATCTTTCTAATAATTGTTTAAAAAAATTGACTTATTTTGATACTTTGCGAATTTCTTATCCTGAAAGACAAACAATTTGTTTTTATCTTAAACAACAATTTATCAAAATTGTTGTTTGTAAGAAACAACTCGACTGTTATGTTTTATCGAATTGAAAGGCACACACAGCAGTTATTCTTTGCTTTATGGGAAACCTGAAATATTAATCGTTATTTACTGATGAAAATAACAAAAATACATTCTGATTATCAAATAAATTAATGTCCAATTGCTTGTTTGAAGATTATGCGAATTAATTGAATCATTTCGAATTTTTTTCGTTCTTTCTTATTTAATTATTAGATAATTTATTATTTAATTATTTAATTTAATTTTTATTTAGCATTATGTTTTATTTATAAATATTATAAATGTTTACTAGTAATTAGTTGCTAGTAATTTATAATTACTTAATTATTTATTATTTTGTTTTTATTTATCATTATTTTTAATTAATAAATAATATTATAAAATACGTAGACTCAGTTAGCTGATTGATTTGCAATGTGAAATGATAATCAGTTGTTAGCTATTAACAACTGATTAAATAATTAAATAATTTAAATAAATATAAATTTTAATAAATATTAAATAATTTAATTTTTCAATTTTTTAGCATTATTTTTTAATCTATAAAATACAATTTATGTTAGATTCGCGTGAGAGCCAAAGTGCAGTTTCAGTTCAATTTTAGTCGGCAAAATGCTATTTAATTATAACAAATTAAAATTGAATTTGTTTTCATTATTTCAACATAACCAATACGTCATCATCAGAAATATTTAATTATACTCAGTTTTTTTATAACTACTTAGTTTCAGGTCTCATTCCAATTGACCTTAAGAATAAATCCTAAAATTAATTGGAGTTTAAGTCTCATAAATCAATTTCCCTGAGGTGTTATTCAAATTCAATAATTTTGAATTACTTTAAAAATGTTATATTTTGCGAGAATATTTGGCATTAGTATTAAAAGTAAATAAAATTTGATTTATAAATAGCTTTATTAATTCTTGGAATTTGAAAATTTGGAATTTAACTTGAAAAATCGTTGATTTTTATATAATATGACTTAATTACTTAATACCTCATTAATTATTAATCATAATATTAATAATTAATTATAATTATAAAACTAAATCAAATTATTTTTTTATTATGCAATAATAAAAAACTTGAAATATAAAATAAATACATCAAGTTTCAGATAGGGACCCATAAAGAAGATTAAGTTAAATATTAATTATATATAAACCAGATAAACTAGTTTATCTGGTTCCTTTTCAAAACCTTATAATTTGAAAGAGTCTAGTAATGACCCCAGATCGCGGTTACACTCACAACAATAATTATATATACAACTTGAAATGATTAGTGGTAAACCATCAATGTTAATCATATGTTTTTGGTGAAATGGGTATGCAGCAAAGAGTGCTATCGCTTTGTAAATAATCATATAGCATCACAAACTTTAGGGCTATGGATTGTGATAATCACTTACAAGTGGTAATATTGTAAGCCAGCACAATCAGAGAAGAAAAAGGATTAGGACGCAAAACACAATGGTTGTGAAAACTGACTTAGCACGCAAAAAACAATGGTCGAAAAAGAAACACAATCGTTGTGGAACCTGACGCTCATCACAATTATGCGATAAACTTTGTCAGTGGGTACTCAACCTCTTGATTCTTTCTATATGCAAAGTCATTCATCAATTTATGAAGAAGTGTTGTATTCCAAAGCGGTAAATTAGGTATTCACAAAAGCACTGAAAGATGTGTCATTATTATCGCAGCTACTTAATTAATGAATACAATCAAACATATAGCGTAAGTTCGGAAAACGGTTGAATAATGATTTCGACTATAGGATGAGTAGTTATTCGACGATGCTTTCTATTTACATCAAAACTTAAGCTTGAAAAATCTATTTGCGACCACTTTGTTTGGAAAACCTAAAAAAGTTATTAGTAGTTTATTATTATTAGTTTTATTAGTCATAAAACTAATGACTGCTGGTAAACTTGCTGCGAGATTTACTCTCGCAGCAAATGCTAATATTAGTCTAATGACTGTCGGGAAACTGATGGTCAGTGCATTCTCTCTAAGTGGCCGAGGGCACATAAGTAAAATCACTTTTTAAAGATATTACACCAAAAGAAGAGGAGAATAAGGTTACCTATGTAATCTTAAGATCTAGTGTTTAACTCCTACATGAGGAGGTAATCATAAGGACATAATCATAAGGTCTTGCTTACCTCATCTTACAATGTGTAATTACCATTCATTAACGATGTTAATTTATAGGAACAAATAAAAATCAAATCAAAGACCAAATGAATTATTCAATATTTCAATGGCAAC
Organism: Pomphorhynchus laevis; assembly: GCA_012934845.2. Lineage (NCBI taxonomy): Eukaryota > Metazoa > Acanthocephala > Palaeacanthocephala > Echinorhynchida > Pomphorhynchidae > Pomphorhynchus > Pomphorhynchus laevis. Next base: position 29,498 of record WNNJ02003183.1, read on the forward strand.
TGCCATCATCAGGAAAAAGGAAAATTGTTACAGTTTTTGTGTATAGAAGACCGCGACTTCACTATTTTAACTTCATTTTTTCTCCAAATCACTTGCAACTAATAGTGCAGCAGTTCATATTGCTGACGAATTTAATTGGAGATATTTAAGTCATCCATTTCCTTGACTTTTGTATATGTTAATTTATAGGAACAAAGCACTGGTGATGACGGTTGTCATTGAAATATTGAATAATTTCTTTGGTCGTTGATTTGAATTTCCTTTGTTGCTATAAATTAGCATATACTAAATTTAGGGAAATTGATGACTTAAATATCTTCAATTCATTAGCGATGCTTGGCAAAAGACGAAGAAAACATTATCGGGGCCTAACGGAGTACACCAAAAAGTGATCGCTCTTCTGTGGCCGATCCACCATCGTGGCGAATGAAATACCTACATTCTTTGGAACGAAATCTCACAGTTTGGGTAAGACCCTCTCAACTTGACTACTTGTAGTGCGCCCATTAGCTTGCCTATGAGATCACTAAATGCATTAGCGGCCAGTAGACTCATAGCAATTCAAAAATAGACTGTGGGATCTGACCCATAGTCGTTTGTAAAGTTTTAGGCTTTATCATTCGCAGCGCCTTATTAAGAATCTTTAAAGTCGATCTGATGGAACATCCGGTATTCTTCAATACCTGCATCTCATAAATCTGGAATCGAATATGATGTGTGCGATTATTACGTGACGTATTGACCAGTGTGTCTAGCAGTTGATTCCTCCAAAACTGGGATAAAAATACGGAATGTCTATCGCACAGAGACTTGTCGCCAAACACTAACGAAAGATTAAATGATGGGTCTTGATCGTTTAACATTTAACGGAGGTTTGTCCTTAATAACTTTTTAATAATTTTAATTAAATTCAGCTGGCATGAAATAGTAATGAAAAAAGCAACAATCAATATTTCAATGGAAATAAAAAAGAGTTTTAACATTAAACTTTTTTAATTTGTTAGTCTACCAAATTCTTGATAATATTTCAAAATATTTAAAAAATAGTTTTAAAGTTTTAAAGCATCTACAATTTCTAGCGGGTATTTTCGTTTCATGGACTTTTTTCTATTTTCTATTTTTTATTTTTTTTAAATTCTAGACTCACGATTGTATCGGGACATGCATCATTTTATTTGCCTGGTCGTTAGCAGATGCAACTAGATATTTGTTTTTTGTTTTATCATCTTCGGGTATTTGCCCATGGATAATTAAGTGGCTAAGGTATGATTTAAAATTCAATTTTGTTGTTTTCAATCTGTTATGATCTTTAAGTCAAGATTTAATGAAATTTACATAAAATTTCGGGATATCAGTCAAAAGATTAAATATAATTCCAAACAAAATATATTGTATGATGTATTAGATTATTGCAACAGTTAACCAAACCTTTACAAAATTATCTAAAGAAGCAAACGCCGCATTTAATTCTACCACAAATAATTTTTATATAATAATTCTAAATATATTTATTTAATTAATATTTTTAGTAATGTGTATTTAGTATTTCATATTCTTTATAATTCTTGAATATGTAATATGGTCAATTTAAGATAAAAGAGGCATATTAGCCTTTTTGATATTCCATTTAACGTTCAATAGCCAAAGAAACCATATTTTAATCTAATGATCTACATACTAATGTTCTTTGTGTTTTCAAAGACAACGTGTTTATGCTCTGTATATCTCCATTGTACTTATATTATTATATTTATTATATTTAGTAAATATAATGATGTCTATATAATAAATATTATATTTTATATAATTAATATTTATAATTAATATTTATATAAATATTATATAAAGCAAATATCGTTAATATTATCTATAAAAAGGAGCGGTATCAACATGAGATCGATATTAGATTCTATAAATATTATATTATGAAATATTATGTTATTAAATTTTTCATTGATCACAATTAATTACTGCATTTTTAATTTAAATACTTATGTCACTTAATTGTCATTGTCGATGTCTAATGTTGTCATTAGACGGTTATATCAATACATTGCTAATTTTTTGCAGATTTGTTTGATTTCTAAAGTTTACAAATTGTATTCTGGTTTTTGTAAACTGCATCACACCGACATTAATCGTTTTTGTAAGGCACATTGTTATTTACTCGTTATCAAGAAATCTAATATGGCGTATTTGATCTTAGCAATTCAACTTCGAATGTTCCTTTACTGGATAGAATTATTTTTAGTTCAGCTATCATTTAATTGTCAAATGAATTAAACAATGCAATTACGCTTCAATAAGGTGGTTAAATATATACTACATTACTGTGTATATATTAATTGCACCTTGACATAGCAATAATTATAATTTTGAGTGCAAAATATAACTAATTAATATATCACAGTAAAATATTTATATTTATACAGATATTATTAAATATCTGTATAATTTATATAAAAAATTAGAGCAATTTTTATTAGAATCACTAATAGAATCACTAATAAAATGACGCAGAATTTCAATTAACTTAATTTTATCAAATATTTTTGTTATTTAAAGTTGAAAAACGCGTAAATATTTTTGCATTTTTTCAGTAAAGATTTTTGCTAATTTCATAGGATAAATAATAAACTTTACTAAATTAAAAAAATTATATGCTTAAATAAATTTAAGTTTATTATAAAATAATTAAGTAAAAATAATTATAAAATATTTTATAATTTATTATTAAATAAATAATATTTATTTATTATTAATTATTATTTATTATTAATTATTGTTTATTTATTATTAATTATTTATTATATTATTTTTATTATTTATTTATTAATAAATAATAATTATTATTTATTTATTATTTATATTTATTTATTATTAAATAAATAAATTTAAAGTTTATTCAAACATAAACTGAAAGTTTTGTTTTAATTTTTCACTTAATGCATTAATTGTACTATCATCGTGAAATTATTTCTATAAAGCAATAGTTTACAAAACTAGTCCCTCTACTTTATTAAACTTTATGCTTAAATTGCAATTTTATCTTTATTTTGATATAAAATCTTAAAAAATATATCTTGCCATTTTTAAGGTATTCGTTGTTTGTCGTTCTTTACCCAATTGGAGTACAGGTATTTCTTCATTTGTAATAATTTATCTTTTCAAATTGCATTTTATGTAATTTAAATTGCATTTTATGTAACTTAAAATAAACAAAATAAGCTTGCATTCCGAAGTGATTTGTGCCAAATAATCGATGGTTGAGCGCGGTTGATTTAAATGATTTGATCAAAAAACATCTTAAGAAATGTTTTTATTTTATTTAATCTGAAATATAAGGTAGATAGATCTACAAAGGTTTTTGTTAGAACAGCTAGCCTTACAAAAAGGCTAGCTTACATTATTTTGATATCAAAATAATCATTCGCATCGATTAGTAAACCTTCAACTTAGAATATATTTTGATATAAAGGCACGAACAATTCTACAAGATAAACGAAAAAAGTTTGAAACGATTTTGATTGACAACAAATTCAAATGCAATTAATATAAAGAATATATACATATATTTTTCAGATAAACTATTCATTCAAAACGATGCTACTAGGTAAGAGAATATCAATGCACAGAACATGTTATTGCAATAGATTTTAGAGCTGTTAATTATTTTACAGACCGGTTTCGATCTCATTGGATCTCATCATTGAAACAGTGAAAGCTAGACTTCAAGCAACTAGAATCTATTATATAAATATAAATAAATAAAATATATAATTAAATCACAGCATGTGTAAAACTGTGATCCGGAAGCTAATACGCCTCAGTTTTATAATCGTAGATTTTGCCAAAAACCGAAGTTCAATTACACGCAGAGCAGACTTCTTTATTACTCATTGACGATCTGATCGTAGCCGGCAGCACTCATCAGTAGGGTGAATTACCACCAGTCGTTTCGGCTGCCTTGTGATATATTAAAAAGGCATCTCCTAGAACTTGCTAACGTAGTAGCATGGGCATCCTCTTTAAACTAACCATGTGCTTTCACGACCATCCTAATTTTATTCGGCAGGAAATTTTCTTGCTGTCGTTGCTTTCTTTATACCAGGATCTTTTATGTATACATTTTTATAATGTTTTTGGCAAAATCTACGATTATATATATTTACAAAATATTATTATTGATCTCTATCAACAAAAAACACAGATTAATTCTTTAATTAATGTTTCGCATTGTGGCTTCTTCAAAAATTGTAAGTATTTATAAGAACAAAGAAAAAAAATTAACCAGGTTAAAAAATTGTCTTGGTTCTTATAAATACTTACAAGTTTTGAATAAGCCGCAATGCGAAACGTTAATTGAAGAATTAATCTCTGTATTTTGTTGGTAGAGACCAATAATAATATTTTGTAAATAGTTTGATCATGGCGTGATCCTAACCATAAGTAGCTTATAAATTGAATTTAATTTATACTTACTATAATTAATAGTGGTGCACGGATGTGCTAAGTAAACAAGGGTCCAGGATTTCTTACGAAATTCGGCATTTATATAAAATAGTGTTCTTTGATAGGCTGGATTTCGATTCACACTTTTAGTCACCATGTCACTTCTAAACGGTCAATTTAGCATCAAAATGATGAGTACCCGGCAACACTAATCAGTAGAATAATATATTCTAGTATTTCGTAAGAAATCCTAGACCGTTGTTTACTCAGCACATCCGTCCACTACCATTATATACATAATAAAGTTGTAATATATATAATATATGATGGAGTTGCTTGGTAGACTGGACTTCGATTCACACTTTCAGTCGCCATGTCACTTCCAAACGGTCAATTTAGCATCAAAATGATGAGTACCCGGCAACACTAATCAGTAGAATAATATATTCTAGTATTTCGTAAGAAATCCTAGACCGTTGTTTACTCAGCACATCCGTCCACTACCATTATATACATAATAAAGTTGTAATATATATAATATATGATGGAGTTGCTTGGTAGACTGGACTTCGATTCACACTTTCAGTCGCCATGTCACTTCCAAACGGTCAATTTAGCATCAAAATGATGAGTACCCGGCAACACTAATCAGTAGAATAATATATTCTAGTATTTCGTAAGAAATCCTAGACCGTTGTTTACTCAGCACATCCGTCCACTACCATTATATACATAATAAAGTTGTAATATATATAATATATGATGGAGTTGCTTGGTAGACTGGACTTCGATTCACACTTTCAGTCGCCATGTCACTTCCAAACGGTCAATTTAGCATCAAAATGATGAGTACCCGGCAACACTAATCAGTAGAATAATATATTCTAGTATTTCGTAAGAAATCCTAGACCGTTGTTTACTCAGCACATCCGTCCACTACCATTATATACATAATAAAGTTGTAATATATATAATATATGATGGAGTTGCTTGGTAGACTGGACTTCGATTCACACTTTCAGTCGCCATGTCACTTCCAAACGGTCAATTTAGCATCAAAATGATGAGTACCCGGCAACACTAATCAGTAGAATAATATATTCTAGTATTTCGTAAGAAATCCTAGACCGTTGTTTACTCAGCACATCCGTCCACTACCATTATATACATAATAAAGTTGTAATATATATAATATATGATGGAGTTGCTTGGTAGACTGGACTTCGATTCACACTTTCAGTCGCCATGTCACTTCCAAACGGTCAATTTAGCATCAAAATGATGAGTACCCGGCAACACTAATCAGTAGAATAATATATTCTAGTATTTCGTAAGAAATCCTAGACCGTTGTTTACTCAGCACATCCGTCCACTACCATTATATACATAATAAAGTTGTAATATATATAATATATGATGGAGTTGCTTGGTAGACTGGACTTCGATTCACACTTTCAGTCGCCATGTCACTTCCAAACGGTCAATTTAGCATCAAAATGATGAGTACCCGGCAACACTCATCAATAGAATAAAGTACTCACTAGTCGATTCGGCTGACTGTGACATTGTGAATAGAGGCGTTTTCGACATTGCTTAATTGACTGAGGCTTCGCTCTTTACCAGATCAAATTGCTTGCGGACCATCTTTAAACATTAGGCAGAGGTTGTTGCTGAATTGTCGCTGCACTCGTTGGATCCTCAATGGATACGGCATGTATCATGGTGGTGCGAAATGCCGAATTTCTTACGAAATTCGGCATTTATATAAAACGGTATTCCTTGATAGACTGAACTATCCTTGATAGACTGGACATTGGTAATGAAAAGCGTTTCCGACACTTTGCTTAATTGACTGAGGCTTACGCTCTTTTCCAAATCGAATCGCTGTGCGGATCATCCAGCAACAACCTCTGCCTAGTGTTTAAGTAAAAAAAAATATTATTTATATATTTAAAATATATAAATAATATTTTAATTATTAGGTTTAAACACTAATAATTATTATATGCGAAATAAAAATAAATTTATTTGTTAATCTTGCTAACTTATAAGTTAACAGATTTATTAACAAACCTTTTAACTGTTTATTTAAATTTATTTCTAAAATAATTATTAATTTAAAATAATTATTCGTAAATTAAAATTTGCAATTATAATATTAATTTCAAAATGTCATTTAAAATATTTAAATAATTATTAACATGTTTGCTAACAAACCTGTTAACTTATAAGTCCCTCGTGATGACATCTGATTATGACACTAGCAACAAAATATCACCAGACTTATAAGTTTCCCCTGATGTGTAAGATCAGAAGTAATGAATTAATATTAATCAATTTTAATAAGTATCAGTAATTAATATTAAAGAAAATTATTAAATTAATATTTTAAATTAATATTTTATTAATAAATATGCTATTATACTAAAATTAATAATATATTTCAATATAAATATTATATAATATATATTATATATTATATTTTATATATATTATATATATTCAATATATTTTTATTAAAATTAATAATTTTAATAAATTAATAATTAATTAATAATTAAATTATTTATTTATTTATAACTTTTAAATTAATAATAACTTTTAATGCTATTGTACACAATTAATTTTACGGGAATTTATTTTACAAGATAATAAACGCGAATAATAAACGTTTCATTGTTCAAGTTTCATTGTTTTATTTGTTTAATTCTAGTTCATATTTATGAATAATCATTTTTATAAATAATAGAAAATTTCCAGCAACACTGTCAATAATTATTAGAACTCTAACTCTATATTCCACTACAATGTCTCAATAATATCCGATGCTAGCAAAATTCTGCATAAATAGCACTACATCAAATCACCTTTAAGTCAAATATACGGGCTAAGGAGATCTGCAAGTGTGACTATTTTAATTATTTTATTTTCAATACATTTTCATGTATTGTAACTTTTGCTTTCATGCTTTCAATTAATGTTTTCAATCATATTCGCTTCATCACATTGCATCATCTCTGCTCGGTACTTACCGCACCGAGCGGATATGATGTAATGTGCATTAATTAACTCAGAATATTATTAATCATCTTTGATTTTATGAGCAAGCGAATGTTAAGACAAAAGTATTTTACAATTAGCTTTATGTTTTGCAAAAATCTATAACTACATTAAGACGATCATGTTATGCGAATAAATATTAATTTTAATGTTGACATTCATTTTCGTATACTGAAACGTTTGCTTTCGTGTTTCGATTTATTATTAAAATTCATGCTTTTAATTTAATTTTAAATTTATGTTTACCGATCATGTTTTCGATTCATGTTTACAATTCATGTTTTTAATTCATGTTTACCGATCATGTTTTCGATTCATGTTTTCGATTCATGTTTTCGATTCATGTTTTCGATTTATGTTTTCGATTCATGTTTTTAATTCATGTTTTTAATTAATGTTTTCAATTCATGTTTTAAATTCATGTTTTCGATTCATGTTTTCGATTCATGTTTTCGATTCATGTTTTCGATTCATGTTTTCGATTCATGTTTTCGATTTATGTTTTCGATTCATGTTTTTAATTCATGTTTTTAATTCATGTTTTCAATTCATGTTTTCAATTCATGTTTTCGATTCATGTTTTCGATTCATGTTTTCGATTCATGTTTTCGATTCATGTTTTCGATTCATGTTTTCGATTCATGTTTTCAATTCATGTTTACAATTCATGTTTAATTCATGTTTCAATTCATGCTTTCAATTCATGTTTTCAATTCATGTTTTTAATTCATGTTTTCAATTCATGTTTTTAATTCATATACTGTGAATTTTGGTTTCTGTCACAAGCTAAGAGGATGAAGTGTGTGTTATATTTGTTCATTTGTTATATTTTTAAATAATTCATTGTTACAATAAATATGCTTATTCTGTGTTTGTATTTAAAGGGTGAACTTAACATACTCTGGAATGCAACGCAAGTACTACGAAATCCTAATATTCGTAAAGATATGTCTATAACAATGCCAAACATGTTCAACGTCGCTGTTGACTATCTGTATATCATACGACTCAGTATTATTGCTTATCTGTGTAAGCTATTCTTATATTCTTATATTAGAAACGTTTTTAAGTGGTAAATTTGCTGATGCTTTTTATTATATATTTACTAAGTTATATTTTGTACTAATTTAAATATTGTTTTAATCATAGATTAAAATCTTTCCGTTATTAAAATCAATAGACAGGAAATATATAAATATACAAATTAATATAAATACCTTCTTTAATGCTGATTATCTAAATGTTAAAAATTTATTATTTTTAATAATTTTATTAATAAAATACTAAATAAATTGTGATGCCCATTACTGTATAACATTTTGCTGATGTAATTAAAATACAACAATTATATTATTTAATATAAACTATTAATTATATCCTATTCTTAGGCATAATAAATTATCCACACGAAATATTTTATTTTTATGTTTCGAATCAAGCTGCCATTTAAAAAATAAACTAGCAGATCCTGAGTATTGTCTTTATCCCGTTTTGTCATTCCCTTACCTATTTACTTGTTTCACATTATAATACTTATTAAAAATACGTACTTTTACCTCTAGTCATTTATGATTTTACCTCTAGTCATTAAAATGTTTTAATGTTCAAATGGTCAAGTACAAATAAGAACAATAATTCTGTTAAAATTACATTCGTGTACCATCTAATACTATGCTTAGGCATAATAAATTATCCAAACGAGAAAAATTCTTTTGCATAAATTTTTACGACGTTTCGGTACATTTTCAAGAAAGTATTTAAAAACTATTTTGAAAATGTAGTTCTATTTTGAAAAGTGTATTTATATTTATGAAATACGTAGCTATTACATGCTTCTAATGGTAGGTAGATAAATTTATTAATTTTTCAAGTGGCTCATGCAGACAGGCCGCTTACAAGTCTACTGAAATAAACAAAAAAATTAAAAAATGTTGTGACTGTAGGCCATACCACGTAGTTGACGTTGGAACATTGAAAAATTCCGATATCATTATTAGCTTAGTTGTAGCGCGTGGTTACTCGGTAGAAAGGTGCGAATCATGAATTTAAATATCGTGAGGTTAGGCTGGCAACGGAGATAAAGGGGAAGAGAATTCCAAATGAGAGACATAGAAATTAGACAGAAACACGGGCCAAAGTTCGACCGATGACGAGGAATGTATAGCAGGAACTAATTGTTTGAGCTAAGTGATCTGGAGGAAGAATGTTCGGCATCGTGTAATTTTAGGTGAAGATACGAAGGGGTGATAAAGTAAACGAAAAGCGGGAACGGCAGAGTAATATAAAACTCGATTCTGTACATTGATCCAATGGAGATTGATAAGTTCATTAGAGTTGGGATCAAAACGCTGGCGTCGAAGAAGTATGCGGACTGCAGTGCGAAGAAAGCGGTACAGAGAGGCAGTAACACAAGATGGGGAGATAAAAATGAGATGCAATAGTCAAGACAAGGTAGCATGAGTGATGATTAAAGCAATGAATTAAAGTGATAAAGTTATAATAATTAAATTATTACCACTTTAATAACAACGACCAGAATATTTACTTAACAAGTAAAGATTCGCTGCTGTTCTTGGAATGAAAAAACGGTTTTCTCTGTCCTGTTTATGTAAAACAGGGCAGAGCTTGTTTGAATTGCTTACCAGCCTGACCAATCAGTTATCATTATACTTTCATTGTGCTAGCACATTATCATTCTGATATCCCGTTTGTTCAGTAAACACGTTAAATTGTTTGATGCAATTTCAGTTTCTGTTTGTGTTTTACTGAATATCAAATGTACGAACACTAGATGATTACTTCTAACTAATGTAAGAGCTCTGTGCAGCTCTTGATTTATTTTGCAAGAATTTCTCTATTGTGATTACGTGATTCTTTGGCACTGACACTACTATTAAATATCTCTAAAAAGAAATTGATAGTTTCTTTTTAGTCTCATATAGTAGAAATACATTCCTAGGCAAATAGACTGCATGGTAAAAACGAACTTTTGCAAGCTCTGTACGTAGGTATATTGTTCGTTATGTACTGACCACCTCCGAGATTGATATTGAAACACTAGAATATATTCAGGGGCATGGCTGTCAAAATATGAGGACTTCCAAAGTGATAAGTAGAAGTATACCTGAATCAGAGAATAATTTTGTGTTGGTGAGAAAATTGTTTGAATTTGTTGGAAACTCATTGAAACATAATGCTTATTTTATTTGCCGTCGTCTGCCAGCAAATCGACAAAATTCTTTCCCATGGCTTATTGCAACTATCACAGCTATTAGTATGATACTAATCACAACTATTAGTATCCTATCTCTATGACTAGGAAGCTGAAAAAGGATATGCAAAGTATTCTAAGGTCTTCATTTTCACATATATTTTCTATGCTGAACGTGAAGCATAAAGTCCATTCGTAACAAGCTACACCCTAAACGTATAGCGAATCGTAAAAGCTTTACTTTGGGTCGATAAAGTTGTAAAAGTTCGTCAGATATCAAAATTAGGTGACAAAACAGCATGACCAACATATCCAAATAAGGCGACATTACTATCTAAAGTTTATCATATCGCATACCCATAGTCGGTTCTTCTAACCCTTTAAAACTCCTGCTTTATAATGTGAAAGGTTTAGAATGCCTTTTAAGGGAATGCGCATTAGCTTTTTCATATTTTTGTTATTGTAATTCAATGTGAAATTATTTGTACTTTCAGAATTCCGCTAATGGGAATGTATACATTTGACATAACACGCTGAGATAGGCCTTCGTTATCAAATGTACGGTAGATTTCTTATTAGTAAATACTTAAATTGTTGGACTGGTCATTTAATGCAAATTTCCTTATGACTCATTTTCGTGATATTATTGGTTGCTATTTTATACCGTGTGTTGCTTCTCCAGACTATCTTAACTAATTCAGAACGTTCTGATGTAAGCCAGCAATGATCATATCAAGTGATTTTAATTCAAAAGATGAACGACATCTCTCAATAAAGCCTCAACATCTTTCGAACTATTTTTTAAAAATGAATTTATAAATCCATAGATGGTTAGTATTAATTAGAATCGCATAATAAATCGTATAATAAGCAGATGTTTCTATACAGTTTAAATCTGAACTCTGATTGGTTGCGAAGTAGGAAACATAAACATTTAACCGATATGCTTAGATTACCTTCCAGAATTACATTTGATAAAAAAAGGCATTTCCATAAGTAGATTAGTTCGTTTATCACTTTATATTTATTCATCTAAAATAGCTTTATCACTTATTGTGGATTGTAATCTGGAGTTATAATTTGATTCTCAATTGTTTACAACCTACATGTTCCTATTTGCTTTGTTGACCACTCAAAAATAATTCACTTATAATCTTATAAGACTTCAAAAGCCATAAATTATGAAGTGCTTTACCGTATTAAATCTTAATGAATATATCCTTCTTTGTCCCGAATATTTAGACCTATATCAGAATAACGTACTCAACAGCTACGGGCAAATAATAGTCGCCGTATTGTTATAGCTGAAATACAACATTGGAATCTAATGTTACATATATGCCAAATAAGTAATTGCACCTCTCTATTAGAAAAATTATTTAAATTTCATTTATCATGCTGAAAATCAAAAATTTCTGCGCCGTGCTATTCTATATTCGAAGTCAGTATACGCAAATCGAGGAGAGTTTCAGGGTGATCTACCAAGTTCCATTATTTTTTAATTATTTTTGTTTTATCTCCCTATTAAGCTCAGAGAAAATAACCGTGATATATTTCGGTACACTACGATGACGATTTAGCTACCGTTTGCACTGACATTATATCCGCGCATATCGCGTTAAATTCATTATATAGCAATGATAATTCTCTAATAATCAATTTTAATAAATCCAAATCGCTAAAATTTCGAAATTTTTTATATCGTTCGGATCAACCATTTATTGACAGTGAACAGCTAGAGTTTTGTACGAACTACACATATGTAGGAATCCAGATGACACATCAAGGGTTATTCACATTTTATATTCAAAAGAAATGCGTAAAAATAGTAGAAGCAAATTTGGGAATTGCAATTTTAAGAGAAATATCATTGACCGTTCTTTCTGTTTTTTTTTCAAATTATGTTACACCCTTGCTTACTTTACAACTTAGCAGCTTTTTTTGTCTGACTTAAAAGCGTCCAACTTTAAATAGATCGATATTTATCAAAAAATTAAACGAGTTGTCGGGGTATCATCAAAATCATCTAATAATATCGTTGGATTGTTCAAAGTGGTTCAATCTTTGTTTAATCTTGGGAAAATAACTCTTGAATTTCAATTTTACCAAATAATTTAAAATAAACCTTAATAATTTATAGTCTAAGACATCAGCTTTAAACACTGATATCAATTTGATTCTTATTTATAAACAAACTAACTGTAGGATCCGATTTGTAGTAAAATACCTATTGTATAGCGTATTGTATACAAGGATACCACTCATTTTTTGCAAAATGCGTAACAGCGAGATTATTAACGTGTCACTGTCTTTATTGCTTAAGACAGTAACACCTTAGGGGAAGGTGTTATAACATATTTCACTACTAAATTATTATTAATTTCACTTTTAAATTATTGGCGTGTTGATTCACAGTCCCTTGGAAAGAACAGTTGGGAAGAAACGAGAAAATTAGCAAAATAAAAAATACGAAATTCGTTTATTTAATAAAAATTAAAGACGAATGATACTAAAAATTTGGTTTAAAATTGATCAAAATACCCAATGCTTAAAGCTAGCATTTTGCTAAATGAATTCGGATATGTACAATTACACATTTATGGTGTAATTGTACACCTTAAGGTGTACAATTAAGGTGTAATGTTTAAGGTGTAAACAAGAAAATTCGAGTTAAAAATTATCATTTACTCGAATTTTATTACAATTATTTTAAATCAATGGATCATTATTCATGGAATTTACCGTTTTAATTACGATTTACTGTTTTAAAGAATCATCAAATCTTCAAATTATCAAATCATCAAGAATCGAAGTCCAGTCTATCAAGCAACAACATTTTCTATTAAAACACATTTCTATTTACCGGAAACGCCTTTATTCGCGATGTCACATAGGCAACCGAAACGACCACTGAGTACTTCATTCTACTGATGAGTGTTGCCGGTACTTCATCAATTCTATGCTGAATTAGTCGTCTAGAAGTGGCATGCTGACTGAAAGTCGTGATACGAAGTCCAGTATATCAAGCAACATCATTTTGTATAAATGCCGTATTTCGAAAGAAATCCTGGATCGTTGTCTACTCAGCACATCCGTGCACTACTATTATACCTGCCGTATCCATTAAGGATCCAACGAGTGCAGCGACAATTCAGCAATAACCTCTGCCTGGTGTATAAGGATGGTCCGCACAGCAATTCGATCTGGTTAAGAGCGTAAGTTTCAGACAATAAAACAAAGTGTCGGAAACGCCTTTATTCACAATGTCACACAGGCAACCGAAACGACCATTGTGTACTTCATTCTACTGATGAGTGTTGCCGGGTACTCATTGGTCATCTAGAAGTAACACGCTGACTGAAAGTCGTGATACGAAGTCCAGTATATCAAGCAACACCATTTAGTATAAATGCCGTATTTCGAAAGAAATCTTAAACCGTTGTCTACTCAGCACATCTATGCACTAATATTATACATTCGTATTTATTAAGGATCCATCGAGTGCATCGACAATTCAGCAACAACCTCTGTCAAGTGCTAAGGATGGTCCGCACAGCAATTCGATCTGGTTAAGAGCGTAAGCCTCAGACAATTAAGCAAAGTGTCGGAAACGCCTTCATTCACAATGTCACAGTCAGCCGAATCGACTAGTGGGTACTCCATTCTGCTGATGAGTGTTGCCGGGTACTCATCTTGTCGATGCTAAAGTGCTCGTTTAGAAGGGACATGGTGCCTAAAAGTCGTGAATCAAAGTCCAGTATATCAAGCAACTCCATCATATATTATATATATTACAACACTATTATATATAATGGTGGTGGACGGATGTGCTGAGTAAACAACGGTCTAGGATTTCTTACGAAATTCGGCATTATTAGAAAATTGTTCATTTTCTAATAGATCATTCGAGAGATGTCTTATTTTATCTTATGAAGTAAAGGAAATATTGTCATTAGATTTAAATTACATCAAATTGTGTTCCTTTTCAAAATTCGGAAAATATTCAAAGACATTAAGGAATTAGATAACAAAATATTTGGCATAAATACAACTGGTCATAGTTTATTTGAAAAGTACATTCAAATTAATCCTGTACATGCTATAAGTAATCTATCTCGTACATTATCGGATACACGTGTGAATCTAAAGAAACGATCTAATATTATTATCAAAAAGGCAGATAAGGGCCGACATCAGTTAATTGGAGTATTAATGATTATGTGAATGAGGCACATCGTCAACTAGTATAACCAACTTACAAAGTTGTAGACCAAGATTTTCTTAAAGTTGTGTCATCAATTGTCGATGACATCTATACACTGCTGTATCCAAGGGTACATTGTCAGTTGTAGAAGCAGATAGCTTACGACCACAATCCGTACAATTTGGAACGTTTTTCATGCTATCTAAAGTCCACAAAGTTCAACGTCCTTACTTGGTAAACCAATAATTAGCTATAGACGGACACTAACCGAGCATTTGTCCCGTTATATATACAAGCTTCTAAAACAACTTTTACGAGATATCCCTGCCTATATTAAAAACAGTGTACAGCTAGTTTATCGCATATAAACAGAAGGTCAAGGTTGGCCACTGGAAGGTATCCTTGTAATGACTGATGTGCAAAGTCTGCATACAAACACTCCTGAGGAGAAAGTACTAACTGTCATTAAGCACACGTTTGAAAAATGTATCATAAATAAACTAAAACAATTATTTATTGTTGACTCAGTAAGGGTGATATAAGAAAATAATATATTGGAGTTTAACAGTGAGAGGTATCAGCAAACCTACGGTATGGCAATGGGTACCATTGTGGCGCCTGTTCTTTCAAATATTTACATAGACGCTCTCGAATCAGGGTGGACTGCTAAGGCATTGATAAAACCAATATGCTATGTGAGATTATATTTTTTCTTTTGCCCATTAATATAAAGAGTCTACTCTCTTTTCAGGAACTAATAAACATAGAAGAACCACTTAAATTGACATTTGATAAAGGGACAGTGTAAATTTTCATGACCTTACGATATTTAAACATAAAGATAGCTTCAAAATAGCTATTTTACATAAAATAAAAGTCCCCACTCTTGCATTTTCATGAACATAGCGCGCACCCTCAAAGTTTAAAACGTAATATTGTCTATAATGAAGCTCTTCGGATAAAGCGAGCATGCACCTATCCATCTGATTTTGAAAATCATATTCAAATAATGCTTATGGAATTTGAACATCGAGCTTATAATAGAAGGTTTATCGAAACCCAGATTAATAGGGTACGACGTCTAAACAGGTAAGATATTCTAAATACTAATTCAAAGAAAATATAGAAACGTGTCAAAATGATCATACCTTACCACTATCGTGGAAACTATACGATTTTCACCCAATTCGGCTTTAAAAGGAATAATACCAAAAGATAATAAGCCATTAGTGATTTTCACACGTTTTCAACGGCTATCGAATATACTGAGTAGGTCATGCATATTAAACAGAGAGGTGTAAAATTCACTTAATAGCAAATGTAACGACAATCGATGTGCTACATGTAAGATAATGACGACCTCTAAGAGAATAGTTAGTCAAAAATATAATTGGTCATCTAGTGATACCGGAAAAGTTAATTGTAAAACGCGAGAGACAGTTTATGTCTCTCGCTCGTGTGAGACAGGAACACTATATGTTGGTAAATTAAATCAGCTAACTGAGTCTACGTATTGTTATATAATTATAAAATAAACAAAACAATAATGCTAAATCAAAATTTTAATAATTAAATAATAAAATTAATAATTGTTTTAAGATTTTTTATAATTTAAATCAAGTTATAAAATAAAAATAAAAAATAAAAACTTGTAATTTAAAATAAACGTCATTTTTATGAATTGACTAATAAATAACAGACGTTGTATCAGAATAAGAATTAGAGGTCATCAGGAGGAACTGCTATGCTATCAGGTTTCGGCCCCTAACTCCTCTACCCAACATAGCAGCGGGGCCAAATACATGCTAATGATGTATTTCCTCTGAAATAACTATCTAGTATCTTATTCTAATGCAAAGTATATTATTTATTATCCATCCATAAAAATTTGCCACTTAAGAGTTTAAATTTATTCTTTATATTATTGTGTTGAACAATAATATAAAGACATCACTAAATAATACAAAACATCACTAACTTTAGCGCTACGAATGAATGTAGAAAGATGTCATTATAGATAAGGTAATGCCAGTGACGGGACAGTAGCATATTACTTAGAGCATGGTACCCTTGACTGCATGAAATACATTGTCGTTAGAGAGAATATTTAAGATACACACGAACGTCAACGACTGGAGAGGAAATTGATCGGCTTTTTATTTTCAGAACAACTCAATGGAGCGAATGAGATAATTATTTATTTCGATGAAATATAAATCTTGTTTAACAGTAAGTTATTGCAATTTGTTCTGATCTAGATTTTGAAAAAGCCCACAATAAAGGCGAAACGTTAAAGTAAATTATCATTGTCTTTTGCTTCGTAACAATCAATCAAACACTAATTGGCTTGTAAGCGCGTCGTTGGCACGCATTTGTCACTCAAAATAAATTTATCTTATTATATCTTATTATATATAATTGTAACAATCAACCATATATTTATATAATATTTATAGACTTTAATAAAAGTTTATTTTAAGATAATTTTATATTTAATATACTTTTATATTTTAGAACATAAATCTTTATGTAATTAAACTTTCAATTACCAACCGTCATTAGGAAAATTGAATAAACGCCACTCAATGGTATAGGTGGTCATCGGATAATTAAAAGCTTTCTACTTTATAAACTTTATTAAAAAATCTGCACTAAATTCAAAAGTCAGCAAATTTGTCTTGGATGCGAATTTGTGTATAAACTTTTGAATAAAATTAATGTTTAAGAAAATTCTCAAGGCCCGACATTTTTAAATTTCAATTGACATTTTATTTGCATTAAATGTTTTGTTCAAATGATAAAATTTCATATTTTTAGATTTCCCGGTTATGTATGCTCATATGATTAATCGTCGAAGAAGTATACTAGGTTATAAGCAAAACCAACAGCGACAATTATCAAGGCATACATTATCAAAAGAAGATAAGCGTACTTTTGTATTGTTCGAAAGTGAAAATATTAGCAAACAAAGGGAAAGTCTAAATCGCCAGAAAGCTAAAAGCGAATAGATTAAAAAAATGTTTTAAATTCAATTTTATATCTTATTCGACTGCACATGTTTTACCTAAAAAATGTTAGCTAATAAATGTATTATTTTATATGGAATTATTTTTAATTTAAAATCTAAAATATTTTGTTTAAATTTTATTTATTTAAATTTATAAAATAAATAAACTTTATTTATTTATTGTGGACTTGTAAGCGTACAGCTTGTACGCATTTGCCACATTAAATAAATTTGTATTATTAAACTTTAATTATTTTATTTATTTATCAAATATTTATGAGATAAATATTTGCTTACGAGAAATTTCGATGGAAATTTAAACAAATATTAAAAATATTATTTGCTTACAGAACATTTCGATAAAAACAAGTTTTATACTCAAATAATTATTTTCAGCAAGCATAAACTATCGATACTTGATCTGCTGGTATTGGCTATTTGGAAACTTTCACCAACATCAAATTATACTGTTAGTAAAAATAAAAATTTACATCAAATCTCGAAAAATTTAAATCAAAATATCTCAAACACTATAAACTATGAACTATTAACGATTGCTAGCAGCAGCTAATTAAATTTGTCATAAGGATATTAACTAATATCATAAGGATATTAACTAATATCATAAGGATATTAGTTAATAGATACAGATTTTTATTATACAAGATGATAACAATGATCGTCAGCTAGCAATGAGCATCAGCAAGCAATGATTATCAGGTAGCAATGATAATCAGAAAGCAAGAATCGTCATGTAGCAATGATCGTTAGCAAGTAATGATCGTTAGTTAGCAATGATTGGAACTAGCAATGATCGAAAGGTAGCAATGATCGTAAGCTACCAATGATGGTAAGGTAGCAATGATTGCCAGCACTCAATGATAGTAACCTAACAATAATCGTCAGCTAGCAATGATATTAAGCTAGCAATGATTGTCAGCTAGCAATGATAGTTAGCTAGCAATGATCATCAGCTAGCGTGAGCTAGTGATAATCATAAGGTAACAATAATCGTCCGCTTGCAATGATCGTAAGCTAGCAATGATAATCAGCTAGCAATGATAATCAGCCAGCAATGATAATCAGCTAGCAATGATAATCAGCTAGCAATAATTGTCATCTAACAATGTTTGTCAGCTCGCAATGATCGTCAGCAAGCAATGATAATCAGCTAGCAATGATCGTCAGCTAGCAATGATCGTGATCTAGCAAATATCGTCAGGTAGCAACGATCGTCAACTAGCATAATCGTGAGCTATCTATAATCATCAGGTAACAATGATCTTCCGCTATCAATGACCGTCACCATGCAATGATCGTCAGCTAGCAATGATAATACGCTAGCAATGATAATCAGCTTGCAATGACTGACAGCTAGCAATGATTGTCCACTAGCAATGATCGTCAGCTAGCAATGATCGTCAGCTAGCAATGATCGTAAGGTAGCAATAATAGTTAGCTAGCAAGTATCGCTTGCTATCAATGATCGTCACCTAGCAATGATAATTAGCTAGAAATGATTGTCATCTAACAATGTTTGTCATCTGGCAATCATCGTTAGCTAGCAATGATCGTCAGTAGCAATGATCGTCAGCTAGCAATGATCGTCAGCTAGCAATGATCAACGGCTCTCAATGATCGTCAACTAGCAATGATCATGAGCTAGCGATAATTATCAGGTAACAATGATCGTCCGTCAGCAATGATAATCAGCCAGCAATGATAATCAGCTAGCAATGAATGTCATCTGACAATGTTCGTCAGCTAGCAATGATAGTCAGCTAGCAATGATCGTCAGCTAGCAATGATCGTCAGCCAGCAATGATCGTCCGCTAGCAATGATAATTAGCTAGCAATGATTGACATCTAACAATGTTTGTCATCTGGCAATCATCGTTAGCTAGCAATGATCGTCAGCTAGCAATGATCACCGGCTCTCAATGATCGTCAACTAGCAATGATCATGAGCTAGCGATATATATCAGGTAACAATGATCGTCCGCTAGCAATGATCGTCAGCTAGCAATGATCGTAAGGTAGCAGTAATCGTAAGGTAGCAATAATCGTTAGCTAGCAATGATCGCCGGCTTTCAATGATCGTCAACTAGCAATGATCGTGAGCTAGCGATAATCATAAGGTAACAATAATCGTCCGCTTGCAATGATCGTCAGCTAGCAATGATAATCAGCTGGCAATAATAATCAGCTAGCAATGATAATCAGCTAGCAATAATTGTCATCTAACAATGTTTGTCAGCTCGCAATGATCGTCAGCAAGCAATGATAATCAGCTAGCAATGATCGTCAGCTAGCAATGATCGTGATCTAGCAAATATCGTCAGGTAGCAATGATCGTCAACTAGCATAATCGTGAGCTATCGATAATCATCAGGTAGCAATGATCTTCCGCTATCAATGACCGTCATTTAGCAATGATCGTCAGCAGGCAATAATTGTCAGGTAGCATTGATAATCAGCTAGCAATGATCGTCAGCTAGCAATGATCGTCAGCTAGCAATGATAATCAGCTAGTAATGATCATCAGCTAGCAATGATCGTCAGCTAGTAATGATCGTAAGCTAGCAATGATCCTCAGCTAGCAATGATCGTCAGCTAGCAATGATCGTCACCCATCAATGATCGTCAGCTAGCAATGATCGTCAGCTAGCAATGATCGACAGCTACCAATGATTGGCAGCTAGCAACAATCGTCAGTTAGCAATAATTGCTAGGTAGCAATAATCATCAGCTAGCAATGATTGTCATCTAGCAACCATCGTCAGGTAGCAATAATTGTAAGCTAGCAACGATCGACAGGTAGCAATGATTGTCAGCTATGAATTACCGTCAGGTAGCAAAGATTGTTACCTAGCAATTATCATCAGCTAGCAATCATCGTCAGCTAGCAATAAGCATCAGTAGCAATGATCGCCGGCACTCAATGATCGTGAGCTAGTAATGATCGCAAGCTATCAATGTTTATGAGTAAGCAATGATAACCAGCTAGCAATGATCGTCAGCTACCAATGATCGTGAGCTAGCAATGATCGTCAGCAATCAATGATCGGGAGCTAGCAATGATCGTCAATTAGCAATGATCGTCTGGTAGCTATGATCGTCAGGTAGCAATGATCGTGAAGTAGCAATGAACGTCAGATTACAATGATCTCAGGTAGCAATGAGCGTCAGGTAGAAATGATCTCAGGTGGCAATGATCGTCAGGTAGAATGATCGTGAGGTAGCAATGATCGTCAGGTATCAGTGATCGCCAGCTAGTAATGATCGTCAACTAGCAATAATCGTCAGCTAGCAATGATCGCCGGCTCTCAATGATCGTCTGCTAGTAATGATCGTCAGCTAGCAATGATTATCAGCTAGCAATGATTATCAGCTAGCAATGATAATCAGCTAGCAATGATAATCAGCTAGCAATGATAATCAGCTAGCAATGATAATCAGCTAGCAATGATAATCAGCTAGCAATGATAATCAGCTAGCAATGATAATCAGCTAGCAATGATAATCAGCTAGCAATGATTGTCATCTAACAATGTATTTCAGCTAGCAATGATCGTCAGCTAGCGATGATCATTAGCTAGCAATAATCGTCAGCTAGCGATGATCATCAGCTAGACATAATCGTCAGCTAGCAATGATCGCCCGATCTCAATGATCGTCAGCTAGTAATGATCGTCAACTAGCTATGATCGTCAGCTAGCAATGATAATCAGCTCGCAATGATAACCAGCTTGCAATGATAATCAGCTAGCAATGATCGTCCGCTAGCAATGATCTTCAGCCAGCAATGATAATATGCTAGCAATGATAATCAGCTAGCAATGATTGTCATTTAACAATCTTTGTCAGCTAGCAACAATCGTCAGCTAGGAACAATCGTCAGGTAGCAATAATCGCCAGCTAGCAATGATCGCCGGCTCTCCATGATGGTCAACTAGCAATGATCGTGTGCTAGCGATAATCATCAGGTATAAATGATCGTCCGCTATTAATGACCGTCCACTTGCAATGATCATTAGCAAGCAATGATTGTCAAGTAGCAATGATAATCAGCTAGCAATGATCGCCAGCTAGCAATTTTCGTCAGCTACCAATTGTCGTGAACTATCAATGATCGTCAGGTAGCAATGATCGTCAGGTGGCAATGAAGGTCAGGTAGCAATGATAGTTAGGTAGCAACGATCGTCAGTTAGGAATGATCGTCAGCTAGCGATGATCATCAGCTAGCAATAATCGTCAGCTAGCAATGATCGTCAGCTAGTAATGATCGTCAACTAGCAATGATCATGAACTAGGGATGATCATCAGGTAACAATGATAATCAGTTAGCAACGATTATCAGCTAGCAATCATCGCCAGGTAGCAATTATCTTCAGGTAGCAATGATTGTATGGCAGGAAGGATTGTCAGGTAGCAATGATCGTCAGGTAGCAATGATCGTCAGGTAGCAATGATCGTCAGGTAGCAATAATCGTCAGGTAGCAATGATCGTCATGTAGCAGTGATCGCAGCTAGTAATGATCGTCAGCTACCAATGATCGTAATCTAGCAATGATCGTCAGGTAGCAATGATCGTCAGGTAGCAATGATCGTCAGGTAGCAATGATCGTCAGGTAGCAATGATCGTCAGGTAGCAATTATCGTCAGGTAGCAATTATCGTCAGGTAGCAATTATCGTCAGGTAGGAGTGATCGTCAGCTAGCGATGATCATCAGCAAGCAATTATCGTCAGCTAGCAATGATCGCCGGCTCTCAATGATCGTCAGCTAGCAATGATATTCAGCTAGCAATGATAATCAGCTAGCAATGATAATCAGCTAGCAATGATAATCAGCTAGCAATGATAATCAGCTAGCAATGATAATCAGCTAGCAATGATAATCAGCTAGCAATGATAATCAGCTAGCAATGATAATCAGCTAGCAATGATAATCAGCTTGCAATGATAATCAGCTAGCAATGATAATCAGCTTGCAATGATAATCAGCTAGCAATGATAATCAGCTAGCAATGATAATCAGCTAGCAATGATAATCAGCTAGCAATGATAATCAGCTAGCAATGATAATCAGCTAGCAATGATAATCAGCTAGCAATGAACGTCAATTAGCAATAATTATGAGCTAGCAATGATCGTCATCTAGCAATGATAATCAGCTTGCAATGATAATCAGCTAGCTTTAATAGTCAGCTAGCTTTAATAGTCAGCTAGCAATGATAATCAGCTAGCAATGATAATCAGCTAGCAATGATAATCAGCTAGCAATGATAATCAGCTAGCATTGGTAATCAGCTAGCATTGATAATCAGCAGCAAAGATTGTCTTCTTACAATGTTTGTCAGCTAGCAATGATCGTCAGCAAGCGATGATCATCAGCTAGCATAAATAGTTTGCTGGCAATGATTGCCGGCACTCAATGATCGTCAGCTTGTAATGATCGTCAACCAACAATGATTGTCAGCTAGCAATGATAATCAGCTTGCAATGACTGACAGCTAGCAATGATCGTCAGCTAGCAATGATCGACAGCTAGCAATGATCGACAGCTGGCAATGATCGTCCACTAGCAATGATCGTCAGCTAGCAATGATCGTAAGGTAGCAATAATAGTTAGCTAGCAAGTATCGCTTGCTATCAATGATCGTCAACTAGCAATGATCTTGAGCTAGCGATACTCATCCTGTAACAATGATCGTCCGCTAGCAATGATCGTCACCTAGCAATGATAATCAGCTAGCAATGATCATCAGCTAGCAATGATCGTCAGCTAGCAATGATCGTAAGCTAGCAATGATCCTCAGCTAGCAATGATCGTCAGCTAGCAATGATCGTCAGCCATCAATGATTGTCAGCTAGCAATGATCGTCAGCTAGCAATGATCGACATCTACCAATGATTGGCAGCTAGCAACAATCGTCAGTTAGCAATAATTGTTAGGTAGCAATAATCATCAGCTAGCAATGATTGTCATCTAGCAACCATCGTCAGGTAGCAATAATTGTAAGCTAGCAACGATCGACAGGTAGCAATGATTGTCAGCTATTAATTACCGTCAGGTATCAAAGATTGTTACCTAGCAATTATCATCAGCTAGCAATCATCGTCAGCTAGCAATGAGCATCAGTAGCAATGATCGCCGGCACTCAATGATCGTGAGCTAGTAATGATCGCAAGCTATCAATGTTCATGAGTAAGCAATGATAACCAGATATCAATGATCGTCAGCTACCAATGATCGTGAGCTAGCAATGATCGTCAGCAATCAATGATCGGGAGCTAGCAATGATCGTCAATTAGCAATGATCGTCCGGTAACTATGATCGTCAGGTAGCAATGATCGTCAGGTAGCAATGATCGTGAGGTAGCAATGATCGTCAGATTACAATGATCTCAGGTAGCAATGAGCGTCAGGTAGAAATGATCTCAGGTAGCAATGATCGTCAGGTAGAATGATCGTGAGGTAGCAATGATCGTCAGGTATCAGTGATCGCCAGCTAGTAATGATCGTCAACTAGCAATAATCGTCAGCTAGCAATGATCGCCGGCTCTCAATGATCGTCTGCTAGTAATGATCGTCAGCTAGCAATGATTATCAGCTGGCAATGATTATCAGCTAGCAATGATAATCAGATAGCAATGATAATCAGCTAGCGATGATAATCAGCTAGCAATGATAATCAGCTAGCAATGATAATCAGCTAGCAATGATTGTCATCTAACAATGTATTTCAGCTAGCAATGATCGTCAGCTAGCGATGATCATTAGCTAGCAATAATCGTCAGCTAGCGATGATCATCAGCTAGACATAATCGTCAGCTAGCAATGATCGCCCGATCTCAATGATCGTCAGCTAGTAATGATCGTCAACTAGCTATGATCGTCAGCTAGCAATGATAATCAGCTCGCAATGATAACCAGCCAGCAATGATAATCAGCTAGCAATGATCGTCCGCTAGCAATGATCTTCAGCCAGCAATGATAATCAGCTAGCAATGATAATCAGCTAGCAATGATTGTCATTTAACAATCTTTGTCAGCTAGCAACAATCGTCAGCTAGGAACAATCGTCAGGTAGCAATAATCGCCAGCTAGCAATGATCGCCGGCTCTCCATGATGGTCAACTAGCAATGATCGTCAGCTAGCAATGATCACCGGCTCTCAATGATCGTCAACTAGCAATGATCGTGTGCTAGCGATAATCATCAGGTATAAATGATCGTCCGCTATTAATGACCGTCCACTTGCAATGATCATTAGCAAGCAATGATTGTCAAGTAGCAATGATAATCAGCTAGCAATGATCGCCAGCTAGCAATTTTCGTCAGCTACCAATTGTCGTGAACTATCAATGATCGTCAGGTAGCAATGATCGTCAGGTGGCAATGAAGGTCAGGTAGCAATGATCGTTAGGTAGCAACGATCGTCAGTTAGGAATGATCGTCAGCTAGCGATGATCATCAGCTAGCAATAATCGTCAGCTAGCAATGATCGTCAGCTAGTAATGATCGTCAACTAGCAATGATCATGAACTAGGGATGATCGTCAGGTAACAATGATAATCAGTTAGCAACGATTATCAGCTAGCAATCATCGCCAGGTAGCAATTATCTTCAGGTAGCAATGATTGTATGGCAGGAAGGATTGTCAGGTAGCAATGATCGTCAGGTAGCAATGATCGTCAGGTAGCAATAATCGTCAGGTAGCAATGATCGTCATGTAGCAGTGATCGCAGCTAGTAATGATCGTCAGCTACCAATGATCGTAATCTAGCAATGATCGTCAGGTAGCAATGATCGTCAGGTAGCAATGATCGTCAGGTGGCAATGATCGTCAGGTAGCAATGATCGTCAGGTAGCTATGATCATCAGGTAGCAATGATCGTCAGGTAGCAATTATCGTCAGGTAGCAATTATCGTCAGGTAGGAGTGATCGTCAGCTAGCGATGATCATCAGCAAGCAATAATCGTCAGCTAGCAATGATCGCCGGCTCTCAATGATCGTCAGCTAGCAATGATATTCAGCTAGCAATAATAATCAGCTAGCAATGATAATCAGCTAGCAATGATAATCAGCTAGCAATGATATTCAGCTAGCAATGATAATCAGCTAGCAATGATAATCAGCTAGCAATGATAATCAGCTTGCAATGATATTCAGCTAGCAATGATAATCAGCTAGCAATGATAATCAGCTAGCAATGATAATCATGTAGAATGATAATCAGGTAGCAATGATAATCAGCTAGCAATGATCGTCAATTAGCAATTATTATGAGCTAGCAATGATCGTCATCTAGCAATGATAATCAGCTTGCAATGATAATCAGCTAGCTTTAATAGTCAGCTAGCTTTAATAGTCAGCTAGCAATGATAATCAGCTAGCAATGATAATCAGCTAGCAATGATAATCAGCTAGCAATGATAATCAGCTAGCAATGATAATCAGCTAGCATTGGTAATCAGCTAGCATTGATAATCAGCTGCAAAGATTGTCTTCTTACAATGTTTGTCAGCTAGCAATGATCGTCAGCAAGCGATGATTATCAGCTAGCATAAATAGTTTGCTGGCAATGATTGCCGCACTCAATGATCGTCAGCATGTAATGATCGTCAACCAACAATGATTGTCAGCTAGCAATGATAATCAGCTTGCAATGACTGACAGCTGGCAATGATCGTCAGCTAGCAATGATCGACAGCTAGCAATGATCGACAGCTAGCAATGATCGTCCACTAGCAATGATCGTCAGCTAGCAATGATCGTCAGCTAGAAATGATCGTCAGCTAGCAATGATCGTAAGGTAGCAATAATAGTTAGCTAGCAAGTATCGCTTGCTATCAATGATCGTAACTAGCAATGATCGTGAGCTAGCGATACTCATCCTGTAACAATGATCGTCCGCTAGCAATGATCGTCACCTAGCAATGATAATTAGCTAGCAATGATTGTCATCTAACAATGTTTGTCATCTGGCAATCATCATTAGCTAGCAATGATCGTCAGCTAGCAATGATCACCGGCTCTCAATGATCGTCAACTAGCAATGATCATGAGCTAGCGATAATTATCAGGTAACAATGATCGTCCGTCAGCAATGATAATCAGCCAGCAATGATAATCAGCTAGCAATGAATGTCATCTGACAATGTTCGTCAGCTAGCAATGATAGTCAGCTAGCAATGATCGTCAGCTAGCAATGATCGTCAGCTAGCAATGATCGTCCGCTAGCAATGATCGTCACCTAGCAATGATAATTAGCTAGCAATGATTGTCATCTAACAATGTTTGTCATCTGGCAATCATCGTTAGCTAGCAATGATCGTCAGCTAGCAATGATCGTCAGCTAGCAATGATCACCGGCTCTCAATGATCGTCAACTAGCAATGATCATGAGCTAGCGATATATATCAGGTAACAATGATCGTCCGCTAGCAATGATCGTCAGCTAGCAATGATCGTAAGGTAGCAGTAATCGTAAGGTAGCAATAATCGTTAGCTAGCAATGATCGCCGGCTTTCAATGATCGTCAACTAGCAATGATCGTGAGCTAGCGATAATCATAAGGTAACAATAATCGTCCGCTTGCAATGATCGTCAGCTAGCAATGATAATCAGCTGGCAATAATAATCAGCTAGCAATGATAATCAGCTAGCAATAATTGTCATCTAACAATGTTTGTCAGCTCGCAATGATCGTCAGCAAGCAATGATAATCAGCTAGCAATGATCGTCAGCTAGCAATGATCGTGATCTAGCAAATATCGTCAGGTAGCAATGATCGTCAACTAGCATAATCGTGAGCTATCGATAATCATCAGGTAGCAATGATCTTCCGCTATCAATGACCGTCATTTAGCAATGATCGTCAGCAGGCAATAATTGTCAGGTAGCATTGATAATCAGCTAGCAATGATCGTCAGCTAGCAATGATCGTCAGCTAGCAATGATAATCAGCTAGCAATGATCATCAGCTAGCAATGATCGTCAGCTAGCAATGATCGTAAGCTAGCAATAATCATCAGCTAGCAATGATTGTCATCTAGCAACCATCGTCAGGTAGCAATAATTGTAAGCTAGCAACGATCGACAGGTAGCAATGATTGTCAGCTATGAATTACCGTCAGGTAGCAAAGATTGTTACCTAGCAATTATCATCAGCTAGCAATCATCGTCAGCTAGCAATAAGCATCAGTAGCAATGATCGCCGGCACTCAATGATCGTGAGCTAGTAATGATCGCAAGCTATCAATGTTTATGAGTAAGCAATGATAACCAGCTAGCAATGATCGTCAGCTACCAATGATCGTGAGCTAGCAATGATCGTCAGCAATCAATGATCGGGAGCTAGCAATGATCGTCAATTAGCAATGATCGTCTGGTAGCTATGATCGTCAGGTAGCAATGATCGTCAGGTAGCAATGATCGTGAAGTAGCAATGAACGTCAGATTACAATGATCTCAGGTAGCAATGAGCGTCAGGTAGAAATGATCTCAGGTGGCAATGATCGTCAGGTAGAATGATCGTGAGGTAGCAATGATCGTCAGGTATCAGTGATCGCCAGCTAGTAATGATCGTCAACTAGCAATAATCGTCAGCTAGCAATGATCGCCGGCTCTCAATGATCGTCTGCTAGTAATGATCGTCAGCTAGCAATGATTATCAGCTAGCAATGATTATCAGCTAGCAATGATAATCAGCTAGCAATGATAATCAGCTAGCAATGATAATCAGCTAGCAATGATAATCAGCTAGCAATGATAATCAGCTAGCAATGATAATCAGCTAGCAATGATAATCAGCTAGCAATGATTGTCATCTAACAATGTATTTCAGCTAGCAATGATCGTCAGCTAGCGATGATCATTAGCTAGCAATAATCGTCAGCTAGCGATGATCATCAGCTAGACATAATCGTCAGCTAGCAATGATCGCCCGATCTCAATGATCGTCAGCTAGTAATGATCGTCAACTAGCTATGATCGTCAGCTAGCAATGATAATCAGCTCGCAATGATAACCAGCTTGCAATGATAATCAGCTAGCAATGATCGTCCGCTAGCAATGATCTTCAGCCAGCAATGATAATATGCTAGCAATGATAATCAGCTAGCAATGATTGTCATTTAACAATCTTTGTCAGCTAGCAACAATCGTCAGCTAGGAACAATCGTCAGGTAGCAATAATCGCCAGCTAGCAATGATCGCCGGCTCTCCATGATGGTCAACTAGCAATGATCGTGTGCTAGCGATAATCATCAGGTATAAATGATCGTCCGCTATTAATGACCGTCCACTTGCAATGATCATTAGCAAGCAATGATTGTCAAGTAGCAATGATAATCAGCTAGCAATGATCGCCAGCTAGCAATTTTCGTCAGCTACCAATTGTCGTGAACTATCAATGATCGTCAGGTAGCAATGATCGTCAGGTGGCAATGAAGGTCAGGTAGCAATGATAGTTAGGTAGCAACGATCGTCAGTTAGGAATGATCGTCAGCTAGCGATGATCATCAGCTAGCAATAATCGTCAGCTAGCAATGATCGTCAGCTAGTAATGATCGTCAACTAGCAATGATCATGAACTAGGGATGATCATCAGGTAACAATGATAATCAGTTAGCAACGATTATCAGCTAGCAATCATCGCCAGGTAGCAATTATCTTCAGGTAGCAATGATTGTATGGCAGGAAGGATTGTCAGGTAGCAATGATCGTCAGGTAGCAATGATCGTCAGGTAGCAATGATCGTCAGGTAGCAATAATCGTCAGGTAGCAATGATCGTCATGTAGCAGTGATCGCAGCTAGTAATGATCGTCAGCTACCAATGATCGTAATCTAGCAATGATCGTCAGGTAGCAATGATCGTCAGGTAGCAATGATCGTCAGGTAGCAATGATCGTCAGGTAGCAATGATCGTCAGGTAGCAATGATCGTCAGGTAGCAATTATCGTCAGGTAGCAATTATCGTCAGGTAGGAGTGATCGTCAGCTAGCGATGATCATCAGCAAGCAATTATCGTCAGCTAGCAATGATCGCCGGCTCTCAATGATCGTCAGCTAGCAATGATATTCAGCTAGCAATGATAATCAGCTAGCAATGATAATCAGCTAGCAATGATAATCAGCTAGCAATGATAATCAGCTAGCAATGATAATCAGCTAGCAATGATAATCAGCTAGCAATGATAATCAGCTAGCAATGATAATCAGCTAGCAATGATAATCAGCTAGCAATGATAATCAGCTAGCAATGATAATCAGCTAGCAATGATAATCAGCTAGCAATGATAATCAGCTAGCAATGATAATCAGCTAGCAATGATAATCAGCTAGCAATGATAATCAGCTAGCAATGATAATCAGCTAGCAATGATAATCAGCTAGCAATGATAATCAGCTAGCAATGATAATCAGCTAGCAATGAACGTCAATTAGCAATAATTATGAGCTAGCAATGATCGTCATCTAGCAATGATAATCAGCTTGCAATGATAATCAGCTAGCTTTAATAGTCAGCTAGCTTTAATAGTCAGCTAGCAATGATAATCAGCTAGCAATGATAATCAGCTAGCAATGATAATCAGCTAGCAATGATAATCAGCTAGCATTGGTAATCAGCTAGCATTGATAATCAGCAGCAAAGATTGTCTTCTTACAATGTTTGTCAGCTAGCAATGATCGTCAGCAAGCGATGATCATCAGCTAGCATAAATAGTTTGCTGGCAATGATTGCCGGCACTCAATGATCGTCAGCTTGTAATGATCGTCAACCAACAATGATTGTCAGCTAGCAATGATAATCAGCTTGCAATGACTGACAGCTAGCAATGATCGTCAGCTAGCAATGATCGACAGCTAGCAATGATCGACAGCTGGCAATGATCGTCCACTAGCAATGATCGTCAGCTAGCAATGATCGTAAGGTAGCAATAATAGTTAGCTAGCAAGTATCGCTTGCTATCAATGATCGTCAACTAGCAATGATCTTGAGCTAGCGATACTCATCCTGTAACAATGATCGTCCGCTAGCAATGATCGTCACCTAGCAATGATAATCAGCTAGCAATGATCATCAGCTAGCAATGATCGTCAGCTAGCAATGATCGTAAGCTAGCAATGATCCTCAGCTAGCAATGATCGTCAGCTAGCAATGATCGTCAGCCATCAATGATTGTCAGCTAGCAATGATCGTCAGCTAGCAATGATCGACATCTACCAATGATTGGCAGCTAGCAACAATCGTCAGTTAGCAATAATTGTTAGGTAGCAATAATCATCAGCTAGCAATGATTGTCATCTAGCAACCATCGTCAGGTAGCAATAATTGTAAGCTAGCAACGATCGACAGGTAGCAATGATTGTCAGCTATTAATTACCGTCAGGTATCAAAGATTGTTACCTAGCAATAATCATCAGCTAGCAATCATCGTCAGCTAGCAATGAGCATCAGTAGCAATGATCGCCGGCACTCAATGATCGTGAGCTAGTAATGATCGCAAGCTATCAATGTTCATGAGTAAGCAATGATAACCAGATATCAATGATCGTCAGCTACCAATGATCGTGAGCTAGCAATGATCGTCAGCAATCAATGATCGGGAGCTAGCAATGATCGTCAATTAGCAATGATCGTCCGGTAACTATGATCGTCAGGTAGCAATGATCGTCAGGTAGCAATGATCGTGAGGTAGCAATGATCGTCAGATTACAATGATCTCAGGTAGCAATGAGCGTCAGGTAGAAATGATCTCAGGTAGCAATGATCGTCAGGTAGAATGATCGTGAGGTAGCAATGATCGTCAGGTATCAGTGATCGCCAGCTAGTAATGATCGTCAACTAGCAATAATCGTCAGCTAGCAATGATCGCCGGCTCTCAATGATCGTCTGCTAGTAATGATCGTCAGCTAGCAATGATTATCAGCTGGCAATGATTATCAGCTAGCAATGATAATCAGCTAGCAATGATAATCAGCTAGCAATGATAATCAGCTAGCAATGATAATCAGCTAGCAATGATAATCAGCTAGCAATGATTGTCATCTAACAATGTATTTCAGCTAGCAATGATCGTCAGCTAGCGATGATCATTAGCTAGCAATAATCGTCAGCTAGCGATGATCATCAGCTAGACATAATCGTCAGCTAGCAATGATCGCCCGATCTCAATGATCGTCAGCTAGTAATGATCGTCAACTAGCTATGATCGTCAGCTAGCAATGATAATCAGCTCGCAATGATAACCAGCTTGCAATGATAATCAGCTAGCAATGATCGTCCGCTAGCAATGATCTTCAGCCAGCAATGATAATATGCTAGCAATGATAATCAGCTAGCAATGATTGTCATTTAACAATCTTTGTCAGCTAGCAACAATCGTCAGCTAGGAACAATCGTCAGGTAGCAATAATCGCCAGCTAGCAATGATCGCCGGCTCTCCATGATGGTCAACTAGCAATGATCGTGTGCTAGCGATAATCATCAGGTATAAATGATCGTCCGCTATTAATGACCGTCCACTTGCAATGATCATTAGCAAGCAATGATTGTCAAGTAGCAATGATAATCAGCTAGCAATGATCGCCAGCTAGCAATTTTCGTCAGCTACCAATTGTCGTGAACTATCAATGATCGTCAGGTAGCAATGATCGTCAGCTGGCATTGAAGGTCAGGTAGCAATGATCGTTAGGTAGCAACGATCGTCAGTTAGGAATGATCGTCAGCTAGCGATGATCATCAGCTAGCAATAATCGTCAGCTAGCAATGATCGTCAGCTAGTAATGATCGTCAACTAGCAATGATCATGAACTAGGGATGATCGTCAGGTAACAATGATAATCAGTTAGCAACGATTATCAGCTAGCAATCATCGCCAGGTAGCAATTATCTTCAGGTAGCAATGATTGTATGGCAGGAAGGATTGTCAGGTAGCAATGATCGTCAGGTAGCAATGATCGTCAGGTAGCAATAATCGTCAGGTAGCAATGATCGTCATGTAGCAGTGATCGCAGCTAGTAATGATCGTCAGCTACCAATGATCGTAATCTAGCAATGATCGTCAGGTAGCAATGATCGTCAGGTAGCAATGATCGTCAGGTGGCAATGATCGTCAGGTAGCAATGATCGTCAGGTAGCTATGATCATCAGGTAGCAATGATCGTCAGGTAGCAATTATCGTCAGGTAGCAATTATCGTCAGGTAGGAGTGATCGTCAGCTAGCGATGATCATCAGCAAGCAATAATCGTCAGCTAGCAATGATCGCCGGCTCTCAATGATCGTCAGCTAGCAATGATATTCAGCTAGCAATAATAATCAGCTAGCAATGATAATCAGCTAGCAATGATAATCAGCTAGCAATGATATTCAGCTAGCAATGATAATCAGCTAGCAATGATAATCAGCTAGCAATGATAATCAGCTTGCAATGATAATCAGCTAGCAATGATAATCAGCTAGCAATGATAATCAGCTAGCAATGATAATCATGTAGAATGATAATCAGGTAGCAATGATAATCAGCTAGCAATGATCGTCAATTAGCAATTATTATGAGCTAGCAATGATCGTCATCTAGCAATGATAATCAGCTTGCAATGATAATCAGCTAGCTTTAATAGTCAGCTAGCAATGATAATCAGCTAGCAATGATAATCAGCTAGCAATGATAATCAGCTAGCAATGATAATCAGCTAGCAATGATAATCAGCTAGCAATGATAATCAGCTAGCAATGATAATCAGCTAGCATTGGTAATCAGCTAGCATTGATAATCAGCAGCAAAGATTGTCTTCTTACAATGTTTGTCAGCTAGCAATGATCGTCAGCAAGCGATGATTATCAGCTAGCATAAATAGTTTGCTGGCAATGATTGCCGCACTCAATGATCGTCAGCTTGTAATGATCGTCAACCAACAATGATTGTCAGCTAGCAATGATAATCAGCTTGCAATGACTGACAGCTAGCAATGATCGTCAGCTAGCAATGATCGACAGCTAGCAATGATCGACAGCTAGCAATGATCGTCCACTAGCAATGATCGTCAGCTAGCAATGATCGTCAGCTAGAAATGATCGTCAGCTAGCAATGATCGTAAGGTAGCAATAATAGTTAGCTAGCAAGTATCGCTTGCTATCAATGATCGTCAACTAGCAATGATCGTGAGCTAGCGATACTCATCCTGTAACAATGATCGTCCGCTAGCAATGATCGTCACCTAGCAATGATAATTAGCTAGCAATGATTGTCATCTAACAATGTTTGTCATCTGGCAATCATCATTAGCTAGCAATGATCGTCAGCTAGCAATGATCACCGGCTCTCAATGATCGTCAACTAGCAATGATCATGAGCTAGCGATAATTATCAGTTAACAATGATCGTTTGTCAGCAATGATAATCAGCCAGCAATGATAATCAGCTAGCAATGAATGTCATCTGACAATGTTCGTCAGCTAGCAATGATAGTCAGCTAGCAATGATCGTCAGCTAGCAATGATCGTCAGCTAGCAATGATCGTCCGCTAGCAATGATCGTCACCTAGCAATGATAATTAGCTAGCAATGATTGTCATCTAACAATGTTTGTCATCTGGCAATCATCGTTAGCTAGCAATGATCGTCAGCTAGCAATGATCGTCAGCTAGCAATGATCACCGGCTCTCAATGATCGTCAACTAGCAATGATCATGAGCTAGCGATAATTATCAGGTAACAATGATCGTCCGCTAGCAATGATCGTCAGCCAGCAATGATAATCAGCTAGCAATGAATGTCATCCGACAATGTTCGTCAGCTAGCAATGATCGTCAGCTAGCAATGATCGTCAGCTAGCAATGATCGTCCGCTAGCAATGATCGTCACCTAGCAATGATAATTAGCTAGCAATGATTGTCATCTAACAATGTTTGTCATCTGGCAATCATCGTTAGCTAGCAATGATCGTCAGCTAGCAATGATCGTCAGCTAGCAATGATCGTCAGCTAGCAATGATCGTCAGCTAGCAATGATCACCGGCTCTCAATGATCGTCAACTAGCAATGATCATGAGCTAGCGATAATCATCAGGTAACAATGATCTTCAGCTTTCAATGACCGTCACCTTGCAATGATCGTCAGCTAGCAATGATAATCAGCTAGCAATGATAATCAGCCAGCAATGATAATCAGCTAGCAATAATAATCAGCCAGCAATGATAATCAGCTAGCAATGATAATCAGCTAGCAATAATTGTCATCTAACAATGTTTGTCAGCTCGCAATGATCGTCAGCAAGCAATGATAATAAGCTAGCAATGATCGTCAGCTAGCAATGATCGTGATCTAGCAAATATCGTCAGGTAGCAATGATCGTCAACTAGCATGATCGTGAGCTATCGATAATCATCAGGTGGCAATGATCTCTCGCTATCAATGGCCGTCATTTAGCAATGATCGTCAGCAGTCAATAATTGTCAGGTAGCAATGATAATCAGCTAGCAATGGTCGTCAGCTAGCAATGATCGTCAGCTAGCAATGATCTTCAGCTAGCAATGATCGTCAGCTAGCAATGATCTTCAGCTAGCAATGATCGCCAGCTAGCAATGATCGTCAGCTAGCCATGATCGTCAGCTAGCAATGATCATCAGCTAGCAATGATCGTCAGTTAGCAATGATCCTCAGCTAGCAATGATCCTGAGCTAGCAATGATCCTCAGCTAGCAATGATCCTCAGCTAGCAATGATCGTCAGCTAGCAATGATCGTCAGCTAGCAATGATCGTCAGCTAGCACTGATTGGCAGCTAGCAACAATCGTCAGTTAGCAATAATTGTTAGGTAGCAATAATCATCAGCTAGCAATGATTGTCATCTAGCAACCATCGTCAGGTAGCAATAATTGTGGGCTAGCAACGATCGTCAGGTAGCAATGATTGTCAGCTTTCAATTATCGTCAATTAGCAAAGATTGTTACCTAGCAATTATCATCAGCTAGCAATCATCGTCAGCTAGCAATGAGCATCAGTAGCAATGATCGCCGGCACTCAATGATCGTGAGCTAGTAATGATCGCAAGCTGTCAATGTTCATGAGTAAGCAATGATTACCAGCTAGCAATGATCGTCAGCAATCAATGATCGTGAGCTAGCAATGATTGTCAGGTAGCAGTGATCGTCTGGTAGCTATGATCGTCAGGTAGCAATGATCGTCAGGTAGCAATGAGCGTCAGATTACAATGATCTCAGGTAGCAATGAGCATCAGGTAGAAATGATCTCAGGTAGCAATGATCGTCAGGTAGAATGATCGTAAGGTAGCAATGATCGTCAGGTATCAGTGATCGCCAGCTAGTAATGATCGTCAACTAGCAATGCTCGTGAGCTAGCACTGATAATCAGGTAACAATGATCGTAAACTAGCACTGATCGTGAGCTAGCACAGATCATCAGGTAACAATGACCGTTAGCCAGCAATGATAATCAGCTAGCAATGATTGTAATCTGACAATGTTCGTCTGCTAGCAATAATCGTCAGCTAGCAATGATCAGCTAGAGATGATCATCTTCTAGCAATAATCGTCGGCGAGCAATGATCGCCTGCTCTCAATGATCGTCTTCTAGTAATGTTCGTCAACTTGCAATGATCGGGAGCCAGGGAGGATAAGCAGGTAACAATGATCGTCGGCTAGCAATGATCGTCAGCTAGCAATGATTGTCAGCTAGCAATGATCGTCAGCTAGCAATGATCGTTAGCTAGCAATGATCGTCAGCAAGCATTAATCGTCAGTTAGCAATAATCATCAGCTGGCAATGATCATAAAGTAGCAATGATCGCTGGCACTCAATGATCGTGAGCTAGTAATGAACGCAAGCTATCAATGATCATGAGTTAGCAATGATCATCAGTTTGCAGTGATAGTCAGCTAGCAATGATCGTGAGCTAGCAATGATCGTCAGGTAGCAAGGATCGTCAGGTAGCAAGGATCGTCAGGTTGCAGTGATCGTCAGCTTGTTATGATCGACAGCCAACAATATCGTCAGCTAGCAAAAATTATCAACTAGCAATGATCGTCAAATAGCAATGATCGTCAGCTGGCAATGATAATCAGCTAGCAATGATCGTCAGCTAGTAATAAACGTCCGCTTGCAATGATCGTCAGCTTGCAATGATCGTAAGGTTGCAATGATCGCCGGCTCTCAATGATCGTCAGCTAGTAATGATCGTCAGCTAGCAATTATTCTGAGCTAGCAATAATCATCAGGTTACAATGATCGTCAGCAAGCAATGTTTATCTGCTAGCAATAATTGTCAGGTAACAATTATTATCAGCTAGCAATGATTGTCAGCTAGCTGCGATTGTAATCTAGCAATGTTCGGTTGCTAGCGATGATCATCAGCTAGCAATTATCGTCAGCTACAAATGATCGTCATCCAGCAATGATCGTCAGCTAGCAATGATCGTCAGGTATTAATGATCGTCAGGTATCAACGATTGTCAGGTAGCAATGATCATCAGGTAGCAGTAATCGCCAGCTAGATCGTCAACTAGAAGTGATCGTGAGCAAGCACTGATATTCAGGTAACAATGATCGTAAACTAGCACTAATCGTGATCTAGCACAGATCATCAGGTTACAATGATCGTCCGTCAGCAATGATAATCAGCCAGCAATGATAATCAGCTAGCAATGAATGTTATCTGACAATGTTCGTCAGCTAGCAATGATAGTCAGCTAGCAATGATCGTCAGCTAGCAATGATCGTCAGCTAGCAATGATCGTCAGCTAGCAATGATCGTCAGCTAGCAATGATCGTAAGCTTGCAATGATCGTCAGCAAGCGATGATCATCAGCCAGCAATAATCGTAAGCTAGCAATGATCGTCGGCACTCAATGATCGTCAGCTGGTAATGTTCGTCAACTAGCAATGATCGTAAGCTAGGGATGATCATCAGGTAACAATGATCGTCCGCTAGAAATGATCGTCAGCTAGCAATGATTGTCAGCTAGCAATGATCTTCAGCTTGCAATGATCGTTAGCTAGCAATGATCGTCAGCAAGCAATAATCGTCAGCTAGCAATGATCATTAGGTTGCAATGATCGCCGGCACTCAATGATCGTGAGCTAGTAATGATCGCAAGCTGTCAATGATCATAAGTTAGCAATGATCATCAGTTTGCAGTGATCGTCAGCTTGCAATGATCGTGAGCTAGCAATGATCGTCAGGTAGCAACGATCGTCAGGTTGCAATAATCGTCAGGTCGGAGTGATCGTTTGCTAGCAATAATTGACAGCCAACAATATCGTCAGCTGGCATTGATCGTCAGCTAGCAATAATAATCAACTTGCAATGATCGTCAGCTAGCAATGATTGCTTATTTGCGATGATCGTCAGCTAGCAATGATCGTCAGCTAGCAATGATCGTCAGCTAGCAATGATCGTCAGATCTCAATGATCGTGAGCTAGCAATGATCGTCAAATTGCAATGATTGTCAGCTGGCAATGATAATCAGCTATCAATGATCGTCAGCTAGCAATAAACGTCAGCTTGCAATGATCGTCAGCTTGCAATGATCGTCAGCTTGCAATGATCGTCAGGTTGCAATGATCGCCGGCTCTCAATGATCGTCAGCTAGTAATGATCGTCAGCTAGTAATTATTCTGAGCTTGCAATAATCATCAAGTTACAATGATCGTCAGCAAGCAATGTTCATCTGCTAGCAATAATTGTCAGGTAACAATTATTATCAGCTAGCAATGATCGTCAGCTAGCAGCGATTGTAATCCAGCAATGTTCGGTTGCTAGCGATGATCATCAGCTAGCAATTATCGTCAGCTACAAATGATCGTCATCTAGCAATGATCGTCAGCTAGCAATGATCGTCAGGTATCAATGATCGTCAGGTAATAATGATTGTCAGGTATCAATGATCATCAGGTAGCAGTAATCGCCAGCTAGATCGTCAACTAGAAGTGATCGTGAGCAAGCACTGATATTCAGGTAACAATGATCGTAAACTTGCACTAATCGTGATCTAGCACAGATCATCAGGTAACAATGATCGTCCGTCAGCAATGATAATCAGCCAGCAATGATAATCAGCTAGCAATTAATGTCATCTGACAATGTTCGTCAGCTAGCAATGATAGTCAGCTAGCAATGATCGTCAGCTAGCAATGATCGTCAGCTAGCAATGATCATCAGCTAGCAATGATCGTCAGCTAGCAATGATCGTCAGCTAGCAATGATCGTCAGCTAGCGATGATCATTAGCCAGCAATAATCGTAAACTAGCAATGATCGTCGGCACTCAATGATCGTCAGCTGGTAATGTTCGTCAACTAGCAATGATCGTAAGCTAGGGATGATCATCAGGTAACAATGATCGTCCGCTAGAAATGATCGTCAGCTAGCAATGATTGTCAGCTAGCAATGATCTTCAGCTTGCAATGATCGTTTGCTAGCAATGATCGTCAGCAAGCAATAATCGTCAGCTAGCAATGATCATCAGGTTGCAATGATCGCCGGCACTTAATGATCGTGAGCTAGTAATGATCGCAAGCTATCAATGATCACAAGTTAGCAATGATCATCAGTTTGCAGTGATCGTCAGCTAGCAATGATCGTGAGCTAGCAATGATCGTCAGGTAGCAATGATCGTCAGGTTGCAATAATCGTCAGGTAGGAGTGATCGTCTGCTAGCAATAATTGCAGCCAACAATATCGTCAGCTGGCATTGAACGTCAGCTAGCAATAATAATCAACTTGCAATGATCGTCAGCTAGCAATGTTGCAATGATCGTCAGCTAGCAATGATCGTCAGCTAGCAATGATCGTCAGATATCAATGATCGTGAGCTAGCAATGATCGTCAGCTAGCAATGATCGTTAGCTTGCAATGATAATCAGCTAGCAATTATCGTCAGCTGGCAATGATCGTCAGCTTGCAATAAACGTCAGCTTGCAATAATCGTCAGGTTGCAATGTTGCCGGCTCTCACTGATCGTCAGCTAGTAATGATCGTCAGCTAGCAATTTTCCTGAGCAAGCAATAATCATAAGGTTACAATGATCGTCAGCAAGCAATGTTCATCAGCTAGCAATAATTGTCAGGTAACAATTATAATCAGCTTGCAAAGATCGTCAGCTAGCAGGGATTGTAATCCAACGATGTTCGGTAGCTAGCGATGATCGTCAGCTAACAATGATAGTCAGATAGCAATGATCATCAGCTAGCAATTTTGTCAGGTAGCAATAATCGTCAGCTACCAATGATCGTCAGCTGGTAATGATCGTCAACTTGCATTGATCGTGAGCCAGCAATGATCATCAGGTAACAATGATCGTCAGCTAACAATGATATTCGGCTAGCGATGATAATCAGCTAGCCATGATTGTCGTCTAACAATGTTTGTCAGCTAGCAATCATCGTCAGCTAGCAATGATAATCAGCTAGCAATGATCGTCACGTAGCAATAATCGTCCGCTAGCAATGATCGCCTGCTCTCAATGATCATCTGCTAGTAATGATCGTAAACTAGCAATGATCGAGTGCTAGCACTGATTATCAGGTAACAATGATCGTAAACTAGCAACGATCATGAGCTAGCACAGATCATCAGGTAACAATTATCGTCAGCTAGCAATGATAATCAGCCAGCAATGATGATCAGCTACAATGATTGCCATCTAATATCGTTCGTCAGATATCAATTGTCGTCAGCCAACATTGATCGTCAGCTGGCGATGATCAATAGCTTGCAATAATCGTCAGCTCGCAATGATCACCGGCTCTCAATGATCGTCAGCTTGTAATGATCGTCAACTAGCAATGATCGTGAGCTAGGGATGATCATCGGGTAACAATGATCGTCCGCTAGCAATGATCGTCGGCAAGCAATGATTGTCAGGTATTAATGATAATCAGCTATCAATGATCGTCAGCTAGCAATGATCGTCAGCTGGCAATGATAATCAACTAGCAATGTTCGTCAGCTAGCAATGCTCATAAGCCAGCAATGATCGTGAGCTAGCAATGATTGTCGGCTAGCAACGATCGTCAGGTAGCAATTATTGTCAGCTAGCAACGATCGTTAGGTAGCATTGATTGTCAGCTAGCAATGATCGTCAGGTAGCAATGATTGTTACCTAGCAATTATCATCAGCTTGCAAGATGATCAGCTAGCACGGTACGTCAGCCAGCAAGGATATTCAGCTAGCAATGGTTGTCAGCTAGCAATGATCGTTAGCTAGAAATTATCGTCAGCTAGCAATGATCGTCAGGTAGCAATGATCGTCAGGTATCAATTATCGTCACGTAGCAGTGATTGTCAGCTAGCAGTCATCTTTAGGTAGCGATGGATGTCATCTGTCAATGGTCGTCAAGAGCAATAATAATCAACTATCAACGATTGCCTATTTGCAATGATCGTCAGCTAGCAATGATCGTCAGGTAGACAAGATCGTCAGCTAGCAATGATCGTCAGGTAGACAAGATCGTCAGCTAGCAATGATCGTCAGCTAGCAATGATCGTCAGGTAGCAATGAGCGTCAGGTAGCAATGATCGTCAGCTTGCAATGATCGTCAGCTAGCAACGATAATCAGCTAGCAATGATTGTCAGCTAGCAATGAACGTTGGCTGGCAATGATCGCCTGCTTGCAATGAATGCCAGCTAGCAATGATCGTCATCTACAATGTTCGCTGGCTTTCAATGATCGTCAGCTTATAATGATCGTCAGCTAGCAATTATCTAGAGCTGGCAATATTCATTAGGTTACAATGATCGTCAGCTAGCAATGATAATCAGCTATCAATGATCGTCGGCTAGCAATGATCATCAGCTAGAATTATCATCAGCTAGCAATAATTGTCAGATAGCAATGATCGCCAGCAGTCAATTGTCGTTAGCTAGCAATGATCGTCAGCTAGCAATGATTGCCAGGTTGCAATAATTGCTGGATCTTAATGACCGTCAGCTTGCTATTATCCTGAGCTAGAAATAATCATCAGGTAGCAATGATCGTCAGGTTGCAATGATCATCAGCTAGCAAAGATCGTCAGGTAGCAATGATCGTCAGCTATCAATGTTCGTCAGCTAGAAATGATCAACGGATAGCAATGATTGTAAGGTAGCCATGATCGTCAGCTAGCAATGATTGCATATTTGCAATGATGGTCAGCTATCAATCATCGTCATGTAGCAATTATCACAACTAGCAATGATCGTCAGGTACCAATCATTGCTGGCGTTCAATGATCTTCAGCAAGTTATGATTGCTAGTTAGCAATACTAGTGTGCTAGCAATGATCATCAGCTAGCAATAATCGTCTGGTAGCAATGATCACAACTAGCAATGATTGTCAGCTAGCAATGATCGTCAGCTATCAATAATCACAACTAGCAATGATTGTCAGCTAGCAATGATCGTCATCTAGCAATAATCACAACTAGCAATGATTGTCAGCTAGCAATGATCGTCAGCTAGCAATGATCATCAGGTAGCAATGATCGTCAGGTAGCAATGATCGTTAGCTAACAATAATCGTCATCTAGAAATGATCAACGGAAAGCAATGTTCGTCAGGTAGCAATTATCACAACTAGCTATGATTGTCAGCTAGCAATGATAATCAGCAGCAATGATTGTCAGCTAACAATGATCGTCTGCTAGCGATGATAATCAGCTTGCAATGATCGTCAGGTAGCAATGATCGTGAGGTAACAATGATCGTCAGGTAGCAATGAATGTTAGCTGGTTGTGATCGTAAGAAGTAGCTATCAATGATTGTCAGGTAGCAATGATTGTTACTTAGCAGTTATTATCAGCTAGCAATGATCGTTGGCTTGCAAGAGCTAGAAATGTCGTCAGCTAGCAATGTTGTCAGCTAGCAATGTTGTCAGCTAGCATGTCGTAGCTAGATGTTCGTAGCAATGATCGTCAGCTGCAATGATCGTCAGCTACAATGTCGTCAGCTAGCAATGATCGTCAGCTACAATGATCGTCAGCTACAATGATCGTCAGCTACAATGATCGTCAGCTACAATGATCGTCAGCTACAATGATCGTCAGCTACAATGATCGTCAGCTACAATGATCGTCAGCTACAATGATCGTCAGCTACAATGATCGTCAGCTACAATGAGAGTCTGCTACAATGAGAGTCTGCTACAATGAGAGTCAGCTACAATGAGAGTCAGCTACAATGAGAGTCAGCTACAATGATCGTCAGCTACAATGAGAGTCAGCTACAATGATCGTCAGCTACAATGAGAGTCAGCTACAATGATCGTCAGCTAGCAATGATCGTCAGGTAGCAATGATCGCCGACACTCATTGAACGTCAGCTAGTAATAATCGTCAGCTAGCAATGATTGTGAGCCTGAAATTGTCATCAGCTTGCTATGATCGTCAGCTTGTAATAATCGTCAGCTAGCAATGATTGTGAGCCTGCAATTGTCATCAGCTAGTTATGATCGTCAGCTAGCAACTATCTTCAGTTAGCAATGATCACAACTAGCAATGATTGCCATCTAGCAATGATCGTCATCTATCAATGATCGTCAGCTTGCAATGATCGTTAGCTAGCAATGATTGTCAGCTAGCAATGATAATCAGCTATCTATGATCGTCAGCTAGCAATGATCATCAGCTAGAATTATCGTCAGCTATCAATGATCGTTAGGTAGCAATGATCGCCAGCAGTTAATGATCGATTTCTAGCAATGATCGTCAGCTAGCAATGATAATCTGCTAGCAATGATTGTCATCTAACAATGTTTGTCAGCTAGCAATGATCGTCATGTAGCAATGATCGCCGACACTCATTGATCGTCAGCTAGTAATAATCGTCAGCCAGCAATGATTGTGAGCCTGCAATTGTCATCAGCTAGCTATGATCGTCAGCTAGCAACTATCTTCAGTTAGCAATGATCACAACTAGCAATGATTGTCATCGAGCATTGATCGTCATCTAGCAATGATCGTCAACTTGCAATGATCGTTAGCTAGCAATGATTGTCAGCTAGCAATGATAATCAGCTATCAATGATCGTCAGCTAGCAATGATCATCAGCTAGAATTATCGTCAGCTATCAATGATCGTCAGGTAGCAATGATCGCTAGCAGTCAATGATTGTTATCTAGCAATGATCGTCAGCTAGCAATGATTATCTGCTAGTAATGACTCTCAGCTAGCAATGAATATTAGCTAGCAAAAATTGTCAGGTAGCAATGATCGTCAGTTAGCATTGATCTCAACTGGCAATGATAGTCGGTACTGATGAGTCTAAATAATGACGAAACGTCGCAGCGATTTGCTGTTTTTGTTTTCGGTTTTATTTCAGCTGACCATCCCTTACCTCATAATTTGCTGAAAATGAGAGTTATTAATATTACAGTAGTGATGTTATGTACGTAATTATTGCGCTTTTAGTCGTATATTTTTTACGCACACTGGAAAGAATTCCTTGTTGTTTACAGGACCATCCGGTATATACTTCCTGTTTGATATTCGTATATCACACTAATGAGTCA
This sequence comes from Pomphorhynchus laevis, assembly GCA_012934845.2. NCBI lineage: Eukaryota > Metazoa > Acanthocephala > Palaeacanthocephala > Echinorhynchida > Pomphorhynchidae > Pomphorhynchus > Pomphorhynchus laevis. The sequence goes on from WNNJ02003183.1 coordinate 73,955, forward strand.
TTGTTAGTTTACACAGCCGTCTACCGGTCCTCTCTGCATCCACCAGTTGAGGTATTTGGTACTGATAAGTCTAAACAATGACGAAACGGCACAGCGTTAGGCTGTTTGTATTCTGTTTCTTTCAGCGCATTATCTCTGACGTCATAATTTAAAGATTTGAAATCCTGTTCGTTAACCAAATTTCTTTGTCTTCATATCGCTTAACTTCAATTTATAATTACATGTAATATGTTATTTTGTTTTTAAATCCTGTAAAAATAATTTTTTTTTGAAAAGACTCGAGAAAATTTATTTATTTTTGTCGTGAATGACGTCCTAATAAATATCATCTAATTATGTGGTAATTTATTAGTATCTACTTTCCAATAATTATGCGTGATCAAAATTAAGCGTGATAAAAGCACAAGGCACATGCTTAAAACAAGACATCTCAAACTAAAAACACAAGACACATGATTAAACAAAAAACACAAGGCACATTCTTTTACGAAAAAGACTATGTACTTTGGAGAGAATTTAAGAAAAATAATATTTTTTAAATCTCCGAATTTCCGATAAAACTTTGTTTTACAAAATCTTTCAGATGGGACTGAATTGTGAATGAACGACGTCTATTTGCTTTACATGTGCGCCCAGTCATCCATCAAACACAATGCTAGACATATTTTTGGTCTTAAAGGAACTAGTCAGTTGCCTATCCTTATCTTGCTAAGAATAAGAATCACTTCTAAGTTTATGGCTTGTCGATCGGTAATCATCTTGCACCAGTGCTAACTTTTTTATATATGAGGCACTATAAATCAAAGTATTTGAAAAATAAGGATGGAAAATAAAAATTCCAATTTTTATCTTCACATACTTTAAAAGTGTCTTAATGTTCTTCCGTGTGTAAAATACCTAAGCATTTTTTTAAACGGAAGATTCATGGATTAGATTTTATAATAAAATATAAAAGTGATTGATTTCAATCATTTAGCCCAAAGCATTCTTTAAATGGAAATTTATTGAATTAAGCTTGACCGTAAATAATCTTGTCAAATTTATTCCTCTATGAATTTTAAATTAATTTCGAAAACTATTCACTAATTAAAAATTATTAATTAACGAACAGTTTAGATATCAGGTGTCTCAGGTTTTGCGTGGTAGACTTCAGTTATTTAAAGGTTGGTGTTATGTTACTGTTGATCTAGAACTTGGATTACTTTTATAATGATTTGTCTAAGTTATCAGGGACTCGCAGCATATATCTTTATAAACGCAATGAATAATCCGAAATGTTTTACTTAGAAGTCGTATTGCGGGCATATATTATAACCAATTTTTTATTATCTATACATATAAATTACTTAATATATTGTATTGTTTTAAATATCGAACTCGCATTATTGATATAAATACACTTCAAAAAATTAGATTTTGTAAAACATCAAAATATAGAAAATATGAGCATTTAGACTTTTATCTATTTGAATCAAATATGCTTTATTACTAATAGCGTCTTAACATCAAGTTATTTATTTTGAACTAGAAGTTTTGGTTTCTTGTTTAATTGTGCTATAGCATTTTAATTTAAACAAATTTGTGATATTTTCAACTTCATGCATTCAAAACCAACCTTCAAAGATTTTCTTACACGAATCATTCTTAGAAAAAATCAAAAAACAAAAATACGCCTTAGTTTGTACGAAAATACGCCTTTCAACAATTCGGTTTTATTTCACATAGACCTTATATTTCTTGTTTTCCTTATAACAACGCCTCTTTTATAGTAGACGTTTCGTAACCTTTCAACTGTATATAATATGCAGCAAAATGAAAACCCTAGCACAAATTGGTTTCAGTTAAACAGTTCGTTTTGTCGAATCAGCGTGTGAAACCTGAGTCTGATTGTTTCCTAGCTATCTTCTCATAGATAAATTTACAATTTGCTTGTTTTTCCAAAAACCTGTTCGTACATATTCAACACAATAAACTTGAGCAGGTAAGAAAATATTATCGCTAGAGTGTAAAACGATTTTTGTTCTTCCGAAAAAGTTTCTTTATACTCTTTAATAACGACAAGATCACTGAAATGGGCAACAAAGGAGGAAAAGATGCAAAAAATAAATCAAACGTAAATCCACCTACAGGAATGGATATGATGCCAACATATACGCCAATGACCGGTGCCACTCACTATCCTGCGAGTGCTCCAAACATAGGGTGTCACATGCACTACGGTATGCCTGGATTTTATTCCAATCAATTCACTCCACAATCACCGCCTCAAGTCCCAGGTATGATGTATCCCCAGCTGCGGATTCCACCGAATAATTGCATATATCACGACGTCGCCCGACCCATGATGTTTGGTCATCCGTCAGCTACACCATCAGTACCTTCAATGATGATAACATCCATGCCCGGACAAATTTCATGCAATGATAACATGTGTAGCCGAACACCAGTGATGCAGCATAGAAAAAGCATGGGTGATAATTATGGATATTGAGGGATTCAAAAAATCTTAACGAAATTTAATAGGAGATTATTCGTCAATACAACAAATTCAATTACTATTTTGTAATTTCAAACTCAAAAATATTTTTATTGACTGTTGTTGTAGATTGTTTTTCTATAGAAAAGCAAATTATTTAAACAAATTAAACAAATTAAATTGTTTTAAATTAAATTAATTTTAAACAAATTAAATTGTTTCGAATTTTAATTTACTAGAAACAAATGTTTTGATTATTTTTGATTTCTTTGTTTTATATTGATGGAATGTCAAGCGACAAGCATGAGAGTTTGCAACGATGAAATAGTTACTTGAATAATTACGATTGACTAGTCTCGGATCCGGAGTTCATCAGAATTATGCTGGCAGGGTACTACCTGTTAAGGAGTTTAAGTATTTAGCGGTATTTTTCACGAGTGACGGAATGAACTCCTTAAAAGATAAAGAAACAAACATGTTCATTTAACGCAGTTATACTTTATTAACTGCAGGAACACATGTGGCTGTAAAGCAGGAGCTTTACCACCACATATGGGTTCAGCTTAGCCTTCAAGTGAATTGTCGGATTTATCGCTCAATCTTCATTCCCGCTTATTAAAACATATGGCGATTAACTTCGGGTAATGACTGAAAGAACAAGAACACGGTTACAGGCCATCAAAATGAGGTTCCTTTGTTGCTTGGCCATGAGCGAAAATCTCGGAGTAAAGCTGCTGCATTATATCGAAGGAAATAGGTTGATGTGACAGTATACTGTCTTAGTGAGGTCTATTAGTTGAACTATCTGGAAAGTGATCATATGGTAGACTTTCGTACAAGTGGAGTGAGGAAATATTAAAACTTGCAGCGAAATACCTCGGGTTATTTTCACGCTGGCTGTACGCATTTTAAAAATTATTCAACTGATATTTCAAGATTAATTTTTGGATACCAAATCAGGTACCTCTGATATGAAGTTTTAGATGAAGTAATAGGACATGAAGTAATCGCACCCAATAGCGATGGATCCAATTACTTCATAAGACGTCTTATGTTTATTTATCAACAAATTCAAAATTATTATTAAAATAAAAATAAAATAATAAACAAAATAATAAATATTGTACCATTATTATAAAGTTTAAAGTTCATCATCACTTTAAAGAAATTTAAAGAAATTTCCAACAGCACAATTGCAACTTTCCGTAATGTAATCTGCAGCACCTGGAATCAATAAAAGAAATGACTCCTAAGCATAACGCGAAGGACGAGGGTTCGTCAAAACACTTAAAGTGTTTTGTTATTGTATTTGGCATTTCATGTTCTTCTTATTCATTTTATAGATGTTCTGGTGATGGTAACATACGATTACCGAAAGCTTAATAAATACGAACTATCTGTTTTTGTTCGCCAAAATATCTTTCTACCAGAATTATCAAACTTTCAACACAACCTGCAATCAAAATAATAAATTGTCATTATTATAAAACAATCAAATATACCATTAACTTCATAATATTAAGGATAAACTGTTTGTATCATATTAAATGTCTTACTGGACTATTCCGTGATGAATTCTTTTTAAAGAATTAAACTACTCGAGATCAACTCGTAACCAAAGTTATATCATCCTTTCACGTTTATGTGATGAGACAATTAAATAATCTGGACATTGTGCCTAATTGATTTCACAACCAGTTCTAAAAGATATTACCAAGGCATTTAATACAGTCAAAATTTGACTTGAATATAAATTCTCAAAGTTTGACTTTTCACAACTTACAATTATATTGAATATTGACACATATATTATATATATTAGAAGAAGAGATCAAATCGAGCTCAATTTAATATCTTCTTCTAATATCATACAGTATTGTATTAAACATAATTTCGAGTAATTTCGATTTGATATCATAAATACTATATATAATTAAAATAAATAATTTTAATATAATAATATTTCGTATATTTATTTACAATATATATCTTTGTAAGTTTCTTACGGACTTTAATACATATATATACGAAATATTATTATTGGTATCTACCAACATAAAGCAGAGATTAATTTTTCAATAAACTTTTCGCCTTGCGGTTTCTTCAAAAATTGTAATTATAACTTTTTCCAATAAAAAGTTATGTGTTCAGTATAATTACAATTTTTGAAAAGGCGAAACGTTAATTGAAGAATTAATCTCTGATTTTGTTGGAAGAGACAAAGCATAATATTTCGTATATATCTTAGTCATTGCGTGATCCCAATCGGAAGGAACTTATAAATTGAATTCAATTTATACTTAAAATATATAAACATGGATGATTATTGTAATTACGGTATTGACGAGCTCAGTAAGAGCGAAACGCGTCTGCCGTTTATTAACTTACTTCCGTCTTTTGGCTATGGAGGAATAAATAAATAAAATTGTAAGATGAAACAAAGACAAACTGTATAAATGCTAGTTTGGGAAGTTATCGAGGATAAGATACCCGAGCCTCACATCCATAATAAATAAAACTAAAATTTAGTTTTTTATTGGATCTATGTACTTAAAGTCTTTTTCTTTCAATATTTTGCATTTGAAAACATACACCTATGAAAATGAACTGAATAGACAAAATTTGCAGGCACATGCTTCACTTATATCATGGTAGCGTTTACCATTTAAGCAATAGCAATCGTAGTAACCGTATCTGATCACTAAAGGTCTACACTTGACATTTGATAGTATCTTCTTTGTTGCAGTCATTGCTGGAGATTTTATAAATTCGAAATAGAATGAATTAATATTTGCAGACTATTCTTCAACATAATGTACGTAGTTAAAGGTAGTATCAAGGTTTAAATTTTGGTGACATCAACTTGATAGTGTTGGAGTTTCTGCTAAAGCTCCGATGTACCGTAATCTTGTCGATAATGATGGAGATATTACCCGTTGAAGATACCGCCTTTGAACACCATCCAGACGTTTGAAATCATTAAGTTTGAGGTTTATTCAAAAACATTCTATGTTATATGTGTATTTAGGTGCCAGCATGACCCTAAAATGGTAAATAGTAGCACTTATTGACAATTTGGATAAACGACGATATGTATTCATTGCTTCTATTACATTGCATCTCACTTTTATGATGTGTTTAGCGAATGATAACTTAGATGTTAAAGTTAATCCTATATAGGTAAACTTATTTACAAATTCTAGCAAAGAGTTCTTGTGGAATGTTCAACTTTGACAATGGCCCACATTTTCTGAGTTTATCGATCTTTGTCTTTATAATATTAATAATTTATTAATATTATCATTATGTTCAACAATTATTTTCAACAAACAATTGCTTATTTATAAAAATATGTAGATTTCAAGTTTAGTCATAGTTAGATGCCTACGATTGGTCTGGAGGTCATGGGAGCGTGTAAGAAGAATAACAGTAGATTCTTCCAGATCAAATACGTCGTATTTGTATTATCGGATAAATGTAGAGAAAACGCTTTGATAAATACAACACTTTTGTTTTCTGTTTGATCTTATGTTATTACAATAATATTAATAATTTATTAATATTATCATTATGTTAAACCATTATTTTCGACAGACAATTGCTTGTTTATAAAAATATGTAAATTTCATTTTTATTTCATGTTTGCATTTCATGTTTGCTGATTTCATATTTGTTTTATTCTTTATAAAAACATTATACTAAATAATGTATAATGTTTAGTATAACATATTATACTAAATCTGAAGATAATTTTAAGTTCTTATCGACTTTATGTTCTCAAGTGTTTCTACAAAAGTAAAATAGTGTTAAAAATTTATATATTTTGTTATAAGCGTTTAACAGTATTTTGACAATTGACTAACACTGATATTTAAAACTTACTGTACGGAGTAAACAGATAATAAGGATCGAAACATGAAATGTAAGTCTCGGTCAGCAGCTGATGAGACCAACGAGGCGGATTAGCAGCGTCCTACTATATTAAGAGTAGGAACAATACCTGTGAGGATAATATCGACAACCAGAATTTCATCTCACAGATGCAATCAACGTTAAATATGATATTATTTTATTTTTAAGTATAAAAATTATTGTTCAAATTAACATTATGTCAAACTGAATTTGTAGTTTTCACCAAATATTTAAAATCGTTTGAACACAATTGTGTTGAAAGTCATCTTTCAAATCCAATTTTAGATGTGTTACATTTGATTTGGATCAAGCTATGGCCGAAAGATGTTTATGCGTTTGGATCTAGGATATACTTTGAACTTTAAAAATAATATTTAGGAACATTTGCTCTAGTGCCTAATTAATGAATAAGGAAAGCTTTTTAACTATGTATGCGTCAAAACTATTTGAATCCGATAATATTCTGGTTTTTGATTGCTTGGGCATACCTCGTGTATTTACTGAACTGCAAATCTACAGCTACGCGGACGATGATATATCACACTCGAATTTGTATCAGGGAATTGAACATATGGTTGACAATAAAATTTGGAGGAAATTCTATCACGAAAGCATGGGAACTTACTTTATGGAAACTGACAGCTATACTAATTGGTGCCTTAAGTGCTTGGCAAATCGTCGTGAAAATATAAATCAGAAATGTAAAGAGGATGTTATATTGAAATTATTCTTTGACAATTTTATATCAACTTTGCCATCTGATCAAACTGTCGTCAATCGTGTAGAAATTGAAAAAAGGCTTGAATTGAATGAATCACTATTGAATAGGTTAATTCAACAGGGAATTTTATCAATAGAAGGTGGAAATTCATGGAGGTTAAGTGTACCCCGGATAGGTTTTCTTTTAGTTGAGCTTAGAGAAGGAAGAAACACTTTAAAGTGTGCTTTGAATCGACGAAAATCGAAACAAATACTGATTAGTGATCTGTATAGATTAATGACCGAAACCAATTCATCAAACGCTTTAAAAAAATGGCGATTAGGCTTTAATTATCACCTGTCCGATGCACTTGGCAGTCAAATTGTTCGTAAATACGATACTTCAATGGGACCAATGATTTCAAAGCATATAGAAAAATGAAGTTTTGTTGAGATATATGGTCTTCTTGTTTGTGGATGAGAAATTATTGAGATATTAATAATATAATGAGATATTATTTAATATAATGAGATTTAATAATTAGCAAATTATTATGATTATATATTATTATATAGTTATTTAATAATTATAATTATTAAATTATAGAAACTAAGTTATATTCCTTAGTAATATAACTTTGAAATACATTTTTGAGAATTTTTACAAAAATAATAGAAATGTTAAGAGCAACAGTTTTGCCTTAAAGGAAAAGTAAATACTTGGAAAATTATTTACTTTGAAATATAACTTTTTAACTCACTAGCTTTTTCCGTTTCTGTAAATTTATTAGAAATTAAATAAGATAAATGAAGAGATCGAACACTACAGGTTTTATTCGCATTAATCTACAATGTGTAAATATAATAATATGTAAATAGTTTAACAAATAGTTCAACTGAAGGAATGATTATGACAATAAAATATGTAGAAGTTTTGTTTTTATTTGATATTTCGCTAACCTCTGGTAGTCTAGCATCTCTTAACCCCTCTAATCGGCCAACCATTAAAGACTAGATTAAAACAACACAAATACACACTCAAAAAGGGGCAATTGTTTAAATAGAAAAATTCGTGAGTCATATTACATTCATAAAAACTTCAATATTATTATGCCGAATAATAAACCTGACGTAACGTTAAATATTTGTAAAGATGCTGCAAGCGATTCTTTTGTTAAAATAATCTTTTCTATTTTATTTTAATACTTTATTTAATTTTTCTAGTAATTTTTATTATCATTTTTATATTTTTTCAAATTTTTTCAAATTATTTATTTTGAATGAAAATTTTATGGCTATTATTTTTGTTTTGTTTCTAAACTATTTTGAATCATCCTTTTTCTTTGCGTTTTGCGTACCTTCAAAAGTTGCCGAAATCGTGTCAAAAATTCAAATATCAGTGAAAGCAGCTGGTTATCGCTAACAACAGCAGCACCTGCCAAAGCAAATGGCGGCGATCGTTTTCAACTTTTTTGTAGAAAAAGTACTACAAAAAAGTTCTACATCTTCTTTTCTTAAGATGCTAACAGTAGTTAGCGAAATATCAATTGAGCTTTTCTTTATTTCTCTGATCCAATTCAAATAATTCTTTATTAATTAATATTGAACAATTAAAAAAAGTTTAAATTGACTTCTCTCGATTCGTTTAATTTTTAAAAATGGAGTCTGCTTACACAATAATAATTATTTATCAATAATGAATCATTATCAACTATTTAAAAATAGATATTTTTAATATTTCATCAATTAATAGTATTTCACCTTGTAGAACGAGGTGTTGTGAAACCTCGTTCAATAAATAAATAAATAAATGATTCTTTTAAATACAAAAGGTTAAATAGAAAATAACAGGGATAGCAAAAATTTAAGTCTCTTCGTATTTCATAACTTCTTCTTAAAGTATTCTCCCATTTGTTATGGCCTCAGATCCAGGGGGATCTGAGCCGCCCAACCGATCCAACAAGCCGCTTTCCGACTGAACCACCCGGGGTCTTTCACCCCCCCCCCGAAGAATCCAACTGGTGCGGACTATGCTGGGTAAACGAGAGACGAGGAGCTTAATAAACCTTAGCCTTTGCTTTGGTGGACGTCCTCTCGAAAAGAAGACTAATCCCGAGATATCACAAGTGCCTCAAAGGCGCACCTGGGTTTTCCCCTTTCAATGACAGATGCTGGGCCAGTTTCAGGGTCCACCTAGCTTTCTTTAGGATACGTTTAAGTCTATACAGGTCAGCTTTCGCCCACCAGTTCACCGTAATGGTGAACCACAGGTATTTTATTCGAGTTGTGAAGGTGGGGAGTGGTTCAGAAGCAAATATGGTGGAGAGCGCAGAGAGTGCTAATCTCTTAAGTTTCTGCTTTGTTGCAGGGCTCCATGAAAGACGAACACCTGCGATTTTGCGGAGTTTAAAACAAGATTGGATTCGGTTAACTGGTCTTTTAATCTAAAAAAGAAACTGCTGATGTCAGAGACTACGTCTTTGCGCCTGAGGTCAGTGAACAAGGCTGTGGTGTCATCAGCGTACACCACAAGATGTTGTTCGCGTTTAAATATTTTGAATAGGTTAATGGAGGCAGCAAGATATAAGATAGGATAAAGAGGTGAACCTTGAGGCACACCCGTAATAGTGAGTATCGGTGCTTTGAACAACTTTCAAATTCAAGCAAATATGAAACAGAATTCAGGTATTTCCAATGGAATTTTGACTGTAACAACACCCAAGGTAACAGATTTGTTGTCTCATGATCACGAGGGTAATGGGGTTCTTCCCCCATACCCAAGCTTAGAAATCTAATAATTATCAAATTAGCCGAGCCTGTTGGAAGGCATAATTTGTACAACATTTTCCTGCGAAGCTTCGCAGAACAGTATAAAAATAGAATGTTATTCAACACAGTAAGGTACTACGAGACCGAGGTTAAAATTTCCTTTACCACCTCTGATTTGGCTAATGCATATAAAGAATTTTTTAATAACAATCTTTCGAAGTTTAGTAGCCTGATTTCAAAGCCTATCATGGCTTCCTTGAAAATAATAAATCTCCCTCCTTACTTGGAGCAAAAAAGCATTGATGGCCTTCAGGTACCTTTAAAAGTCTCTAATTTTCGCCCCATTAAAGGAAAGAATGGACTACCTATTCCAATAGGTTTTGTCTCGGCTCCCACCGACATTGCCGAGACGTTAACCAAAACGTCCTGCAACCCGTTTCTGGGTTTTAATTTAAAGTTTATAATTCTTGAAAATGATGATATGACCTTCCCCCACTGCAATCTTTGTCATGGATGGGGGAACTGGGCCTCAATGTGTAAGTCAGAGAAGATCTGTGGCTACTGTTCCTCTAAAGAATGTATCGACATCGGGGGACAATGTTCATCCACCCCGCGATGTGTTAACTGCTGTGATCCACATCCCTCCTGGTCCAAGAGATGTGAGGCTTTTAAGGCCTATCGTCTCGAATTTTGTCCTTCATGTACAGTTAAAACTCCTGCCAGCTATGCTGAAACCAGCGGGAGGATGTCTGACACGGACATCGTACGTCTCTTCGATGCTCAAATCAAGCTATCTTAGGACAAATACAGCAACTCATCAACAGTCAGTTCGCACTGCTATATTCATCTCCAATGATCTCTCTAGCAACTATTCCAGAGTCAACGAAACGAGGGGCTTCGGCCCACACCGTACCTCCATGGAAAGTAGGCAGATCCCTCAAGGACAAGTCCAGGAAAGCCTCTACCACGGGAAATGAAGATATTGACCGTGGGCAAGTGCCCACCTTAGACGGAGTTGGTGGAGGGAATGGCAACCCTTCCGCCCCTAGCTCTGTCTAGGGATGAAGTAATCCCGCCCAGCTAACTCAACACAATGCAGAGTACTCGTGAGCCTTTTTCACTGAATATCTTTCAGTGGAATTCGGGAGGTGCTTCTGCCCTTAGACTTCTATCTAGTTGAGTTGCAGAGGTTATAGTCCTCCAGGAGACGCGGTCTATCCGTCTCCCCCAGGACATTACTCGATTCATCTCTAAGCACATGTGTTCCCACTATACTCCGTACATAACCCCGCCTCACTCATCTTCATCTCAAGGTCTTTTAACCTTAGTTAAATGCTCCTTAAGGTCTTCTCTCCTACTAAACTATTCTTGTCCAGCCCTGTCTTGTTTAGTTATTTCACTCTGTAAGAACGGTAAACGGTAATCCCGCCCAGCTAACTCAACATAATGCAGAGTACTCGTGAGCCTTTTTCACTGAATATCTTTCAGTGGAATTCGGGAGGTGCTTATGCCCTTAGACTTCTATCTAGTTGAAATGCAGATGTTATAGTCCTCCAGGATACGCGGTCTATCCGTCTCCCCCAGGACATTACTCGATACATCCCTAAGCACATTTGTTCCCACTATACTCCGTACATAACCCCGCCTCACTCATCTTCATCTCAAGGTCTTTTAACCTTAGTTAAATGCTCCTTAAGGTCTTCCATCCTACTAAACTATTCTTGTCCAGCCCTGTCTTGTTTAGTTATTCCACTCTGTAAGAACGGTAAACGCCTCAATCTAGCCAATGTCTACATCCGGCCAGAGGAGATTCACAAAAACCGTGACCTCCTGGATAGGATTACAGATAGCGGCTACGACATGGTACTTGGTGATTTCAACGACAGTACTGGTCGTTGGATAAACGCAGCACTCCGCAGAGCAAGGAACGGTTATCTTGTTCACAAATTACCACCCACTACCTTTTATTTCACATCAACAAATTCTATCCTCGACATTTTACTGCTTCACTCGAGGTGGTTGTTAAAACTCCTCTGCACGTAGCAGTCGCGCCAGCAATTGTCCACCTCTCATGACCTAATTCGTTAAAGAATTGAGGAAGATATGTTGCTTCAAAAGAGGTTTCACTTTGATCCAATCAGAGTGGCCTTCTTTCAAGCGGCTCTCAACTCTTTCCCTGAATATGAAATGAGAGTCTAACCAAATTTAATACTACCTCTTTTCGCAAGCTACAGCGGTTCTATCGACTACCTATAAAGGTCGTATATACAATCCAACTCCGACGAAACTCAAGGTCCTAGCGAAACTGCTTAACCTTCCTAATCTCTCTATTTCCGCAAGACAGGCTCTCTCGAATGAATACTGGAGCACTAGATATAGGTTCCAGCTGAATAGGGATAGGACGAGTATTGCTCGACTTAATCCTTCTCAGTCTTCCTTTTAGAAGATTTTTAAGAAGTTTGTTTGCTGGAAGGATAGAGCATCGGGTTGGATAGGGAATGTAGGCCTTGATAAAGTTTTGGAGGAGTCACTAGCCCTACACAACTATGGAGCCCCTCAATCACCTCAACCAATCCCGCCTTGGTGTAACTTTAGTAGTAGGGATCTATCTGTTACGGATATCCTTAACTCCTGGGGTCAACTCCCGGGCATCATTAAATCCGTCGTTCCACTTTCGTTTCGGGTCTGTCAACTTTTGACAGCTGATCAGAGAAGAGATGTGGCCGTCACAATGCTTTTAGCCTCACCATCCGATGTAGCAGGCATCAATATTAGTAAGCGTGTTTTATTCCTAAGAAAAAATCCTGCTCATGCCCTAAAGATCTACGACCCATTTCGATTCAAAATGCCCTCTTTTCGATTTACGAAAAAGCGCTTGCGTGTAAAATCCGCGACCATTTAAGTAGGCGTAACTTGATCCCTCCAGATTTTCATGGGTTCGTCAAAGTTTGGTTTCATATTTTATTGTCTTTCGTGTTTAGTATATACGATAACATTCAAAAATATTTACCTCATAGTTACATGAGTAAGTGAATTTTATGCGCTCTTCGTTAGGATGGTTTAGGAAGTCATTTAGTTCGCTTTTGCTATATTCTTAGATCATAAGCACATCTCAATATCGCATTTAGCAAGGCGGTTGGTAAATTGTACAGGAAAGTTTAAAAATTTTGAACTTAGCCATAAATAAGGTTGTATATGCCGGTGCAAGGGGTTCCCTTGTTGTTGTAGATATATCTCATTTTCAAATGTCAACACGTCGTTTTTTGAGAACTGACCGGGTTTCTTCAACTATTAAGTTTCTGAAGTGATTTGGCATACCTCTGGTGGTTTCATAAAGGCTTCAATTCCCAAGACTTGAAGTGTATTCGGGTGTAGTTCTTCCACGTCCAAAGTCACGAAAATTGCGTTTTGTGTTTCTATTTAATCGCTTCGAATCTTTTAGTCATCTGGCAGTTTGCAGTTTCAGTTTCGTTCAAACGTTTTGATTATCAATCGGACAATAAAAGCGTTTTTGTTTGCAACTAACTTCTTCGCTATTCAAAGTTCAAGTTTTCGGAATCAAGAGCTATATTAGTAGCTGATAGGTGAGTTTTTGCTGTTGATATAGTTTAGTTTAGTTTATTTATTTTTTATTTTTTTTTGATTTTTGTTTGTTGTATTTGCTTTTTGTTTTTTGTTTTTATTTATTTATTCATATATATACATCTAATATAAGTACATAAGTATAGTTGGAAGGAATTAATCGTCATAAGCCAGTTGGGAAGAGAAAATCTTCTTCCCAGCTGGAGGAAAATTTAAAAAATATAGAAAAAGAATCTTCAGTGCAAAAGAGGCTCTTGCCTATAAAGCAAGACTTTTTCGCACTTTAAATAACATGTAGAGAAAACAATAATCTCAACAAAAGAATAAGATAGATAGAGAGAGGGAAATAAGAAAAACTACTCGAGGAGAAATCTTCGAACGGTTTTCCAAAAGAGATTATTTTTACCAAATCTCCTTCAAAAGCTTAGCTTTAAAAGATAAATTCAAAGCGGCTTTAGTTGGAGAAGAGGGTATAGAAATTATCGACATTTCTCCACAAGTGACGGCCATCCTTAGGGATGCGCCGTCATTTGCGGAGAAAGAAGAATTCTTACATCAATATGATGTAAGAATTCTAAAAGCATGCAAATCTTTTAATCAATCATACAGTTCCTTTTTATTGAAAGGAACTGTATGTAGTTTAAAAACATAAAAGAAGTGAAGGCAGCATCTGCGGACATCGAATATCTGTAAAGATATTCGACGATGACAATGCTGCTTTTCGGTATCCGCAGTGTTACAGATGTTAACGCTGGGGACATTTTTTGAACATGTGTCGAGAAGTGTCACCGCGTTGCGTCCACTGCGGAGAAGAATACGAAACATAAACATGTGGAAATAAAAATAGGCCGACATGTGCAAACTGTAGGCAACCTCACAAGGCGTACTCACACGTTTGTCCAGAGTTCAAGTCTTACTTGGCCTGGGTAAACGGTGAGAACAAGAAGGCTTGCGAGGAAGCTCAGTCCTACCTTAGGGCAGCCAAAAGTCACTCTCTGGATCAACACGCTGGACAAGCAGCGATGTTGATTCTGAGAGTACTTATTCTTGAAAAGGAAATGGCTGCCTCAAGGCAGGAAAATGCAAAATTAAAAAAAGATGCTGTAGTCCACGAATCCGATTTGAAGAAATTCAAATCGGAGTTGAATGCAGCAACATTACGCAAATACAAATCGTTGAAACAGGATAAAGACAAGTCATCGATTTCGGTGACTACTTTCAATCGTTTCAACGATTTGTCGCAAATACAAGGCTCTCAGAATGAGGACAATACTATAGACTATTGTACCGTAGTATCGGCTGATTCTGAGGGTCTTTCGATTAAAGCGCCAGGGACTGCTATAAAAGATGCTGACGTTACCTGAATCACTTCAGGTGGCGTCTAGTCTAAGGGGCAGTTCCTGGCACAAAGCTTCGAATACAAGAAAAAAACGAAGAATTGTGTATTCTTCGCTTGAAGACATCTGCCTAATGAGTTGGAATATAGGTTCTGTTAAGAACCTTATACAGTATTTCAGTCTCATACCGGCAGATGTGCTTCTCTTGCAGGAAGCTAGATCACCCGATCAATTGAAGATTTTTAGCAGCAAGATCGACGACTGCGATACATTTGTGTCAGCAGAAGGTCTCAGGATGGAACTCTTCCTAGTGTCGGTGGTAAAGAAGCGTTTTTGTGCATCTTTACTATCGCATGGCACTAGCCAAGTAGGTTCATTCCAGCTCCTCCAGTTTTTCATCTCTAGACGCCCAGTTTATGTAGCAAATTGTTACATTAAGCCCGGGGCCTGGAGTTCGAAAAAGGAGAGGAGAGAGAGTCGATCAATGCTGTTGAAGTTCTTCAATTTGGGTGGTCAATTTTTAATTGGAGATTTCAACGACGACGGGTCTCGAGTGGGCAGCATGATCGCTCCAGCATGGGAGGTCATATGTCCCCCGGAAGGGACATTCATCCGTCGTCGCAATGGGTATTGCTCCACGTTAGATTTTGCTATGCAAAACAAAAATACAAATTTTAAAATTAAATGGCAGCAGAATTTGCTGCCAGATACTTTTAATGATGGGCATAAGCTTGTATATTGGTCGTGGAAGGAGGAACTAGTTTTCAAGATAAGATTCCAACCGACACGGGTCAGTATACAAGCTTTTAATAGATAATAAGGGAAGTAATGAT
Source organism: Pomphorhynchus laevis (assembly GCA_012934845.2). Lineage (NCBI taxonomy): Eukaryota > Metazoa > Acanthocephala > Palaeacanthocephala > Echinorhynchida > Pomphorhynchidae > Pomphorhynchus > Pomphorhynchus laevis. The sequence goes on from WNNJ02003183.1 coordinate 89,563, forward strand.
AAATTTAAATAATAAAGATATTTTTTGTACTATTTTAAAAAATACTTTTAATGAAATAATAAATTTTAGTATCGGCAATAATAATTTTATAATAAATAATAATTTTAATTTTTTCGATTGTTTGAATATTTTAGATGAGACGTTTTTGACAAATTTTACAAATAAATTAAAAGAATCAAATTGTCTATTAATTTTAAATAATGTAATTTTTAGTAATGCAAATAAATTTTTAACTACTAAACGATCGCCCAACATCAAGTACACTTTTAAAGCTCTTTATTTGAAACGTATTCTCTGGGGTTTACGAACGGATGCGAATCCTTCGTCTCAGAGAATCGCTCAAATGGCTCTGCTCAAGAATGATATTCAAGAGTTGGAGCAGAGGGTAGACGCTAAGAAGTTGCTGTATTACAAGAATTTTTCAAAGGAATGGTGGCAAACTATTAGGCGAACTACGTTCCGTTCTTGGAGGGCAGCAGCTTCTAAGTGGATATCCTCTAAGGGTTTTGGGAATGTACTTCATGAAATGAAAATGAAACACCTAACCGATGCTGAAGGATGGACAGAGAGAAAAATGATGAATATCCGTATGGAACTCTTGTTTTCGACCATCGACAATTCGCAAGATGACATCACTATCGAGGACATTTTGAGTGCGTGGCCAGTCGTGCCAAAGACTTCGTCTAACGGGTCTTCGGCATGTGATGCTGCGACCAAATTGATCGTCGATAGGGCTCGGACGGATATTGCTGCCAAGATGCTAGGGGTGTCTTTAGCATCTTGGTGTGATATTGCAGTCGGAAAAGTGGTGTTCCTTGCGAAGGGAAGGTGGGTGTCGAATGCTAAAGACGCAAGACCCATAACAATATCTAATAATATTGTTATGTTGTATGAGAGAGCTCTTGCGAGCACCCACGCCATCATTTATGCGGACGACATTTCGATCGCATTTAAGAGAAATACTCTGGCGGATGCAAGGTTTAAAGGACGAATGAAGTCTGTAATGGCTTGCCTTTAAACCCAACGAAGAGCAATTTTGTTCATTACAGATTCCGGCCTCCTGGAAAGCACACTCGTCTCCTCGATTCTCTTCCAGGGAATCGAAAGCGTCGGGTGCGCATTCTGGGATCCGTTTTCGAACCACGTTTGCATCCTAGGTCAGATATGGCCAGGTGTTTCAAATTAGTTAGAAAAGGGCTACGTATGTTTGAAAGAGCTAGACGATTAAATGCCGATTTGGGTAGATGTGTAATTGTGCTCAATGCGTTTGTATTGAGCGGATTGTACTTCTACTCAAACAATCGCCCTCCAGAACAACGATATCTATTTTTAAAACGATTATTAATTTTAATAAATAATTTTTTATTAATGAAATTGAAATTAAAAATAAATTAATTAAAACATGTTTTATTTTACAATTTAAAAAATCAAATGTTTTAAATAATTTTTTGTTTATCTTGTTTGAAATTTGTTTGATAATTTTTAAATTTGGATGTGTATATTAATTTTATATTGCGCTTGCCTACAAGTGCTTTGTCAGAGAAATTAAGAAAAGTATAATTAAATGTATTCTATCTCCATTTTTTTGTCATTGTTCAAATAATTTTAAGATAATGTTACAAAATATTTTTTATTTGTAATATCAATTTTATCCAAATTTTGTTTTTCATGATGATTTCGAATTTTTATTTTAGAATTGAATTTTAGCATTTTATCATTTTGAATTTTTGTTTTAAATTCTTATCGTCGACATCCAACAAGATAAATCTCAATCGAAATCTGCAATAAGAAAGAAAAAAAGAAAAAAGAAAGGAAACTCGATTGGGGCTCCATATTTGGCAGAGGTTGAAAAAGTCAGAAAAAAAACGAAAATATATATGAATTTTGTGTTTTTTACTTTAATAATTCATTAATTTTTTTAGTCATCTGAACTGTTCACATGTGCAGTTACGTCTTTTGTAAGTGGTCACAATTGAGAATAAACACAATGGCTAAAGCTGGTATATATTTTACTTTATGGCAAAAATACAGAAGAAGATAATCCCTATCAGAGTAGACTGATTGTTTGCTGTTTCCAGGCACTTACAGATATTTTTTAAATATCAATTTTCATTATTTAGAAATAAATGTAACGATGATAACAGTCTGGCAAAGTTTGGGTCTAGTACGACAATAATAGTTTTGCCTTTCATCCGATTTCTCAGTGCCACTAACTAAACAAAACCCAAATCCGATTACAATTACTATTTGATTTTTTTAATGCTCAAGTTTTTATTATAAAACAATAATAATACAATTAAAAATTACAATCAAAAAGTTACCCGCAAATGATCCCTAATATAATCATTAAATTTAAGACTCTTCATTAAATTCTCAGCCATCCGTAGCGGATCCACGACTAATTATCCCCGAATGGATTTGCTGTCCGTGCTCGAACCGGTGAAATGCAGAGCGGGGGCTGCGAAGACACATAGAAGCTGATCGCGCAAGGGAGAAACTTATCCTTCATCGGATAAGTGCGATACACTTCGCATAGTCTATTTCGCGCTTATTGGCCAACATCCTGGCTAATGCCTTCTATTTGATTGAATTAAGAATAATAAAATTCAGAATTAAGTAATTTTATTGTGCCAAAATTGACAAATTAAAAATTGATGCTGTCATCACTTCTAGATTTAAATCGTTTCGTGTTTAATCATGATGTTTCTAAAACGCTGTTTTTCTCAATGCAAAATTATGTAAGTTTAATTTTTTATTTAATAGTAATTAATAGCAAAAATAGGTAGATTTTCAAATTGAATGTAGCACCTTCCCATACAAACGCTGATTTAATTTTAAATTAGAAATGAAATCAATTAAAATTGTATAATGTAAGACAAAAAGTCTTTCTTTAAATTTAATTATCAATAAAGCAGACGAGCTGAGTGCTCGTCTGCCCATATTAAATTACCGAAACTTGAAACGTATGTAGTGGATCATTAGTTGATAAGGTCCACAAATACTGAAATGTAGCGTACTGCTGTTGGCTTATGGTAACAATGGCTGTACATACATATCAACTTATTGAAAATTGTAATCAATAGCAACAATACGTAGGTTTTCAAATTGAAGCTAGAACGTTCCCCTACTAACGATGATTTAATTTGAAATCAGAAATGAAATCAATTAAATTTGCAAAATACAGGATAAAAGTTTTTCATTAAATCTATTTGCCAATAAAGCAGACGATTTGAAAGATCGTCAACCATAGCGTACTGAGGTTGGCTTATAGATAGAATTAAAGCAACGTGAAGTGTCATCAAAAAATCGCAGTTGAAACATTGATGGCAAAATATGTAGCTACATATATTTAATATGTAACTTACATATTAAATATAATATGTAACTTATCTTTGATGTAACTACAAAATTCTGTTATTACAGGATTATCTGTAATCACAGATAAATAAAAGTAAATATTTAAATAAAACTTGTTGAAAATACAAAACATAAATCTTAATTTTAATTTTAATTCGATGCATCAGCATCGAGTTATTCTCGATAATTATTAAAATTAAATTATTAAATTAAAATAATTAATAATTTAATTATTATTTTATTTAATTTTAATTTTAAAATTAAAATTAAATTGAATTTTTTTTGGGTTTTATTAAATTAATTAATTCAATTTATTAAAAAGACAAATTAAAATATTAACATTCTTCATCAATTACTGTATCAATTACTGAGGTGTGAATGCAAAGCATACTACGATCGTGGGGGCATACTCCTTTACTTGATTGGTATCATTGAATATATCATTATTTTCGGTTAGTGCCACGGCAAAATTGATTTCTGCATCGCAGACTGATTTGATGCAAACGTAAATTCGTTTCTTACACCTACATTTTATTGACTCCGAGTTTATATCTAGCTTAATGGAAGGGATCAAGGATCGGCTAAACACTACTTGTCTGGAGATAGTCTAATAAATTAAAATCGTCTAATAATAAATTAGATACAAATATAATAAATTCAATTATATTAATATAAATATATCAATATAATCGTCTAATATCACAACAAATTTTGTTTGAATGCACGACATGTGAATTTGCAGATTTAGCACATGGATATGAATTTTTCCTAAAGAAACAGTTTCGCAAAACTGTTCCTCAATCCTTCACGTGTTATCTTGCTAAACAACTCGCTAAATTGCCCCTCTTAGATATCAACAGGCTTCGCAAAAGTTAACTTTATGGAGTAATAATGTAATTACAGTAGTTACTATTGTAATCACTTCAATAGTTAGATTTACCTGCTTTGTGTAATTATTTATTGTAATAATTATGTAAATAATTATTTAATATATTTTTAGTATTATTTCTTTTGTTATTTTATCAATTAAAAAAGATTTTAATTTGATTAAAATTGTAGTATATTTTCAATTAATATTAATAATGTTTCATAGATTATATAATAATGAATAATTTTTATGAGATTATATGTATAATAATATATTTCAATAAAAGGTAACATACATAATAATACAATTTATGTAGTTTGAGCTCTTCACAAACTCTTCAGTTCCGCCACGAGCGGCTTGTGTCCAAGCTCGCCACATCCTCCCCGCCGGCGTCTACCTGGCTTGTCTCCTTTGCCGTATTTGCAGCTGATTCGGTTGGCGCGTCCAATGCTTGCAGCGGAACCCCACATGATTCGCTTTCGACTGATGATAGTCGAGTTAATATACCAGCGATATCATTGTATGGTTCAGTATTGAACATACGACGCTTCGGTGTTTCCATTATCGTCTGTGGGGCATCAGATAGTGGGTGGTTGCGTCCATTCAACGACGCTAGGATTGCCCGAGCATTTCCGCGCATGAGGGCCAACGATGCTCTTTGGAATAGGTGATCTACCGTTTTATGATATTCGATCCCAGTTGTGGCGGATATCTGTCTTGCTATCGATCGCATGAGACGTTCGCCTTGGTCGTTCCAGCCCCCATACGTCTCTACTACTGCCGGTATAAATTGATAACCAGCGGACTCCATACGTGCTCAATACTTCCTCTCCTTGACATTGACTGCATACATTGTCGCTGCATAGCCTGGCGTTATCGATGCGTTTGCTATGTACGCTGATTGTTGTGGATGTGTTACAGCGAAATCAACTGTACGAGGAGGGTCCCCATGAATCAAAACGTTTGCAGGTCGTTCACGAAGGTCTGGTATAAGGTTCCTTACCTCCAAAGCGACATGCATTCCTGAAGATTGAGCGGCATGAAAGACCACATCGCGAATTCCGTTGTGTCGCAGTCCCGGGTAACCCCCATATTGGCAGGTCAGTGCATGTAGGCCGACTGAATCAGCGGGGAGAAAGCATCGCCCACACCGATCTCCAGGTGAAAATAGAGGCGCACCAAGCCAAAATCGAGTTAAGGCGCAAAACTGCGAAGGGGGAATGTCCATTCCGAGCGCTTTATTTGGGACCACTCGTAACCAGGAACTGGCGTGAGGGCGTGACACAGCCAGCAATCGAGCTCTGTTGAAGTGGTGAACGTCCGCAAGCATTTGCTCGTGAACTTTATTATCGAGGAGCATTGATAGCTTGTGTTGACTGTCAGATTGCATTATTGGTGGTGATTCATGTGGTGAAGATAATCTCTCGATAAAGTCAGATAGTCCTGGGAAAGTATTGACAGAAAGTCCCCATTCGGCACATACCCTTTGTACACTGGCAATGTACGCACAAGGTGCATGCTTCACAGTTTCGCGGATCCCGAAGCCACCCAACCTTAAAGGAAGCGTAATTTGGGTTCGCATCAGAGGGTTTAGCTGGACAGACGTCATTTTATTTTCGGGGCACTGGCGCAATATCGCAGTAGTAAGTAAGCGACCTGTGTATCAGGAATGGTGGTTATCAAATCGATTTGAGTTCTTAATTTTGGCAAATTTACTCTCATCAGCTGATCATTAACGAAATCTTGGCACCCTATAGGTGTGCCGAGCAAGCAAAAATTTCCACTTTCATTAAGTATTGGTTGAGATGCACATGCCTCTGAGAAAGTTTGCAAGGCTACGGCAGAGCCTTTAATCTCGGTATTTTGCCAGTTAAGGTCCAAACGGAGTAGAGCAAACTCTCTTTCTAGGTAAGCCAGCGCATCAGCTACTGCTGTGGGATGCCCTCCGATTATGCCGTCATCCAAATACCAGCGGTTTAAATGTATTCCATGTAAGCAACCAACCGAAGTAATGCAATCATGAATTGCCAATGAAAATAGGGACGGTCCTAAGGGATCTCCTTGTTGTACGCCTTGGCATGATCGAAGGGGTTCCAAATTTCCGAATCAAAGCAATGATGGCTCGGAGTAGCAGTATCTCAACCACGACATTAATTGCGGGACAGATCGTTGAATTACACTGAATATGGCATGTCGGCTGATAGAATTGAAAGCATTCCTGAGATCGACCTTAGCCCACACCCAGTCATCCTTATCGCGTCGTCGAGTGTGTTCATCTCTCACAATGTGTATTATGCTATCAACCCCGTTTTTAGTTGCTACACCGAGCTGAGTTGGTTGCAACACTGACAAAAAGACTGTGCTGAGTTTACGACATGCACATTTTGAGCAGAGTCGTCTAAGCGTTTCCCCGGCCGCGATAGGACGCACTCCATCGGGTTCTTTCACAAGTGCAATCAGATTCGCACCACATAAGTATCTGGCCACAGATTCATGTCCTCCCCCATTCAAAAGGGTGTTCACAAGGGACGTAATTCGCTGCAAAAACGATCCAGACAAATGGGATGTTAGTAAATCTTGTAAATGCTCTGGGCGAAGTCCTAGGCAGCCGGACGCTGACGTCGAGGGAAATGAGAAAATGGCTGTCCTCACCAGACTGCAATCCACAACCAAAGAATTGACTTGAAAGCCCGCATCAAGGCAAGTATCCGATTGTAAACGATAAATCCCGTTTTGTGGGTGTAGATTAAGCAGTTTTTCACGAACTGTCTCATTGACCGGGCCCAATCCATTATAACATAGTATTTTCATCGCTTTTCCGTAGTTGCCACGCCGAGCAAGATCCACAGCTGAGTTAGTAGGGACATCTGCGGCGCGCGAAGCTTCGTAAGGTTTGGCGAGACTGGCAATAAGTTGCTCCAAAGGTGTGGAGGTGTACCGGCACAAGCTTTCTTTCATGTGACTTGCATTATTGCGCTGTGCACGCTGTGATGAGGACCTCTCGATATGAGTTGCAAAACATATCTTTGGGAACAATAGTAGACGTACCCATGACTCCTCTGTATTCAAAGAAAGTGCGTCCTTTATTAAATCTGACATTATTTGTGCTGTCATTCCGCGTATTCGTGTAGGCAAACGAACTACAGTGCCTGATTATCTTCTCCATCCCTGATGTAGACAATCGGTAGCAAGAGTATCCGGTGTTGAAGCTCCAATTGTATGCTCAGGTTCAACGCACTGTTCATTTTGAGCCAAACATGCGCGGCAAACCCACTTGGGAATTATTGCAGCTTGCTTCTTGGTCAGGCCAACACAAGATAAGTGGTGCCACGTAGAACATGTATCACATTCTATCAGGACCTTACGCCGATTTATCTTCATGCATATTGGGCATCTGCTCGTATCCGCTACGTTCGCATTTTCTTGCAAATGGCTACAGCCATTCGCCTTGAGTGTGCTGCAGTCGTGCGATAATTCCATAGCTGACGCGGATGTTTCCAAACTTGCGCGGTTTCAATTTAAATTTAATATAATAATAAATATTCAAAAGATTATATTATGTATAATAATATAATATAAATTAAAATAAATATTATAATTTAATAAATATTAATTAATATTAATTGATATTAATTAAATATTAATTTATACTAATTTAATAGTTTATTAATTATTAATTAAAATTTTATAATATAATCGCTTGATTGAGAGCTTACTTAGATAATATATTTACGTCAAAACAGTATTGTTTATCGTCGAGGTTACTTTAGATAACGGTAATTAGCAAAAATAATATAATTACAGATGATCATTGTTCCAATTAGCATCTGTAATTAATTAATTTTGATTGGGCAATCAAAATTTTATTTTAAGTAAAATGGGAAATGGTTTATTCAAATTTTCAAACACAACTGTGTTCATCATCAAGAATTATATCAGCAGCTTGTAAACTTTGCGCATGTTTATATTATTTCAGAAAAGATTGTTACACATTGGTTAGTTCAAAGAACAAAATAAAAATAAAAATGCATTGAGCAGATACGAGCATTATAATCAAAAAATAAAAAAAATATTAAAAACAACAAATCAAATCATGTGTCGATAAGGTGGGGACGGAGGAGGTATTTGAATGTGATAAAGGAGGGGGCGCGGCGGACGTCGAGAGGTAGTCGATTCCAGGCGAGTGAGGCGGCGACGAGGAAGGATCGGAGACCATAATTGTTAGAGTAATTAGAAACGTGGAGTAAGAGGGTATGACGGGAACGCAGCGATAGCGAGGTGGGGCGAGTGTCGTCTAAGAAAGAGAGGTTGATGAACGATGGAGAGTCGACAGCGATTAGAGGAAAAGTGACGAGAAGGAGGAGTTGGATGCAGAGGTGGATGGTGAGCCAGGAGAGTTTGGCAAAATATGTGGATGTGTGAGCAATGCGACAAAGACGTAGGAGAATTCGAACGGCGGAGTTAGTGATGCGTTTTAGGGGCGTGATTATGGATATGTGGAGAATTGGCGAAATGGCTGAGGCATTAATCGATTCTCGGGAAGAGAAGCGATGAAAGAGAATATACATACAAGAACGGTAGTCGATAAGCGGGCGGATACGGCGGATGTAACGGATAATTAAGTTAAACGAGTAAACCAAGGGTTTAAGAGAAAAGTGATCATTGAAATGGAAGCCTAAGAAAGTGAAATTGTGGACCATTAAAATGATTTATGAGGCAACATATACAGGAGAGGAGATATGCTAAATTGACGGGGTATGATACCCATTATTTTGGACTTGTCGGGGATTAGAATGAGATGAAGATGGGAGAGACGTTTGTAGATAGAAAAAAGACAGTTATAGGCAAACATTGCGATATCGTGTATAAGATGGGTGGATGCATGAGCATATATGAGGATGTCATCGGGGTATTGCATGACGTTAAAGGAGTAAGTTTTGATAAACGGAAAGAGATCGCAAATTAGAAGAGATAAAAGCAGAAGACCTAGGTCTGAATCTTGTGAGACCCCGGAGGAAATAGGGATGGGACGGGAAGATAAGGAATTAGAACAGACGCGAAAAGAACCGTCGGATAGATTAGAACCGATGGAGGATGAAGAAAAGCTGTAATCATAACAAAGGCGAGAAAAAAGAGGATGAAGTGGTCGACGATGTCGAATGCGGAGGAGAGGTCGAGGGAGATGAGAACACTATATAGAGCTTTGTCACGAGAAATGATTAGGCGTTGTAAACTTTCATGCAGGCGATTTTTGTGAAGTGATTATAGCGGAAAGCGGATTGGAAAGGAGGGTACAGATTTGATAAAGAGAGATAAACTTTGATATGTATTAAGATAAGGTGTTCTTAGAGCTTAAAAAGAGTAGAAAGGAGTAAAATGAGGCGATATCCAGAAGGAAGTGAGAGATCGAGCTATTGTTTCTTAAGGAGGGGACGAACGATGGCGGATTTCCAGTGTGATGGGAAAATACGACTGCGGATGAACGAGTTAAACAAGGTAGTGAGGAAAAGGGATATCAATGAACATATGGATTTAAGTATGGGGTAGGCAAGGGATAAGCAGGTGAAGTTTTGTTGGGCAAGGACATGAGGACAGATGATACTTCGGCAGGTAAGACAGGGAGAAGATGTAAGAGTTCTGGGATGATGAAGCGAGGCGAGTAACAGGTAGATGGAATAGAGGCGGGTTATGAGTGAGCTACGTGGATACATTGGTCTGAAGAAATTATAAATAATCGTGGGGATTGATGTTGGAAGACGAAGAGGAGCAAGAAAGGATTGAGTTAAAAGTATGTCTGAGAGACTTACAGTTGAATGAAGTGTTGTCTTTTTCTGACAGAAGGAGTTGAATTTGGTACGTAGTAGGTTGATATGAGACTGGTGAAGAGCAAGATATGAATCACGGAGTGACGGAGTGAGCGAGCGGATAGCACGTCTGAGAGAGCGGTGATAGACTCGAAAAGCATGACGGAGTCGACGCTTTGAGAGTAATCATTGGATGTCAAACCATAGGAACGATGCAAGCGACGGTGAGGGTGAGGCTTGAAGGGCAAGAGAATATCGAGAGGGAATGTGAGTTCAGAATCGAAAAGAAAGAAAAGATCGTGAGGAGAGAAAGATGTTATTGTGGGAGAAGATAGCGACGATTTGGGTAAGACGGAGCGGAGAAGAATGAGATTAAGATTTCTCGAAGGGCGGCGTAAAATGGTCGGTGGGTGAAGCGGGGAGTGGTTGGAAGTGAAATCAAGTATGACGAGAGAGTGATCAGATAGACCAGGACCGGAGATGGACAGTGAGGTGTAGGCAGCAAAACGATCGGGACATCGATGATGTTGGGTGCCCCGCCAAGGATATGTGTAGGTACAGTGGATAAGAGTTTGTAATTGTAGTTGGATAGAATGTTGATGAACCTGATGGAATTGGTGGAAGAGGGGCGATCGAGGCGGATGTTGGAGTCGCCAAGCACGAGTGAAGGGATGGAGGACAAATAATAGTGGGAAAGGAAGTTAGCATGTTCGGTAAAAAGTAAGGAGGTAGGAGCTGATCAACCAGGGCGGGATACAATGGCGAGATCCAGAGTGATTGGGCTAGAAAAACGACAAGAGCGAATGCGACAGTGCCGCCATGATTAGAGAATTTTGAAGGGAATGAGTTAGGAAGCGGGCGGATTCGACTAGTGAGCAACCGGCAGAGAGCAATCGGCGAATGGAGATGTCGGCGGATTCTGAGTACTAGGATTCGGTGATACAGAAGAGATCGATGGATTGCTTGGTGAAGAGGTTGCGTCGATGTTTCGGATGGAGAGAGATGTTTCGCCGTTTTCCTAACGACGGTTTTTTTCAATGCAGGCAGAAGAGAGTTGAGCGATTTCGGAAACGGTGTGATCGAGGAAAATGAGAGTGGCTAAAGATGGCATGAGTTTAAATCGTTGGGAGAGCGCAGAGGACGCGTGAGAGCGTTGCTTGAAAACAATTTTCAGGATAGGGGCTGAGAAGAATTAGATTGATAGGATTTGTTTAGGCGGATTAATGCGACAAGAGAGATGTTGAAAAAGGATGGTTTATCCGCAGGAACAAGAGATGATGGATCTAAAGGAAGAAACATCACAGTCGAGGCGTGTTTGTGGAGATAAGGATGTGGAAGGAGTTATATTAGTGACGATGACCCAACGATTGCGAGAAGGAAAGCGTTTCCGTTTTTAAAAGACATATTTAAAATATTAAAATATTTAACATATTTAAAAAATCTTATAATTATTTATTTTATTATTTAATTATTAAATTTTGATTTAGCATTATTATGTTTTGTTTATTTTATAATTATATTAAATACGTAGACTCAGTTAGCTGATTTGATTACTTTGCATTGTGTTAAGTTAGCTGGAGTGGGATGCCTCCTCCTAGTCCGAACCGCAGTTGAGAAGGTTGCCCTTCTCACACCCAGTCAGACAAGTTAGATACACTTGCCCACGGGCGTTATCTTCATTTTCCGTCGTGACCCCATCTGCCAATCTCCACAGGTTTACATTCTGCTTGGCAATTGAAATAGGAGGAACTGTCTTGGAAGAAGGCAGGATTGGTTTCTTGGAAGAAGAGGTGAATCTCCTCTTAGAATTCATACTTGAAGAATATAATTTTGCTCTCTTAAAATAAAAAATCTTATACCAATTTGGCTGTTAAAATAAAAAATTGAAATTTAAAATAAAAGTCATTTTTATGAATTGACTAATAAAAAATAGACGTTGTATCAGAATAAGGATTAGAGGTCATTAGGAGGAACTGCTACGCTATCAGGTTTCGGCCCCTAACTCCTCTACCCAACATATCAGCGGGGCCAAATATGTGTTAATGACGTATTTCCTCTGATTAAATTCGATTATATAGTATCTTATTCTAATACAAAGTATATTATTTATCCATCCATAAAAATTTTCCGCTAATGATTTTAAATTTATTTTTCATATCATTGTGTTGATTTATATATTTTACTATTTTCTGTTTGATGATATTTTTATAGTAACCTAGTTTAAAATATGCATCTATTAAATTATTTAAATGATTTTGAAGAAAACCAATATCGTTACAAATTGTTGCAATTCTTAAAATTTCATAATTTAATGTATTATATTTTATATTATATGGTATGCATGAATGATCATTCAAAAATATGTTTCTTGTAAATTTAAATATGTCATCTTTACGATATAAACTAAAAGTAGTTTTAATTTATGTTAATTTAATGTTCATATCAAGATATATACTTTCTTTATCATTAATATTGGTTTTATTAAGAATGAGGCTACATGGATAAATTTGTTCGCTTATTGAATAAAAATTGGTAGAATTAAATACACATATATCATCAATATATCGAAACATATTTCATATCTTTATATAATTTAGATTTATTTTTTAAACAGTTATGAACAAATTCATATTCTATAAAGCTTAAAAAAGTCAGCTATAATTGGGCTACTATTACCACCCATTGGAACACCTTTTACTTGTCTAAATATAGATGTCCCTACTTTTAAATAATTTTGATTTATCAAAATATTTAAGGATTCTATTAATTCAATTTTATCCATATATTTATATTTATTGATGGTTTAATTTTTGTTAAATAGGCGTTATAAGTATTATAACATATATATGTTTATCTTTTTCCGAATATAAGATTAGTTAATTTTTCTAATGCATCTTTAATATCTGCTAAATCTAGATTTGTATAAAGTATACTAAAATTGTAAGTATTTATATTCTGAAAATTTATTCCTTTAGTGTTTTAAATATAGTTTTGTGTATTTAATACTGAAATAGTGTAATACTTAAAAATAAGTAAGCTATAATTAGGTTACTGTTACCTTGAATTGAAACTCATTTTACTTGTGTCAATATGAATGTCCCTACTTTTAAAATAATTACTATTCAAAATATTTAATGCTTCTATCAATTCAATTTTATCCATATATTTATATTTACTTGATGGTTTAATTTTTGTTAGATAGGCGTTATAATTATTATAACATATATATGTATATCTTTTTCCGAATATAAGATTAATTAATTTTACTAACGCTTCTTTAATATCTGCTAAATCTAGATTTGTATAAAGCGTACTAAAATCGTATGTATTTATATTTTGAAAATTTATTCCTTTTGTCTGTTCTAAAAATTCTTTTGTAGAATTAATACTGAAATAGTGTTTTATACCAGTATTAATTTCGATTATCCTACAACATTTTTTGAAGTGTGCTTTTATTACTTTAAGTATTTTATTCATATAGACAGAAAGTGGTTTTAAAGTACAGTTAAAAGCACTACATATGAACCTAGGTTTTATTGGAGTTTCATGAAATTTTGGATTCCAATATAATATAGGTATAGTTTTATTTATTCAATTTTTATACCCTTTTTATCCATTATAGATCAATGACTTGTAATAATTATTTCTAAACTCAACTCACTACGTTCATATGCTCGATTTACATTTAAATCATTAGAATTAACCTCTTTCATTAGTATATCATAATAAAGCTTTTTGCATATGAAGACAAAGTTATTACTTGCTTTATCAATAATTGTTATTATAGAGTTATGCTTTAATTTAGTAAGTTCTGTGTACATATCTTTATTAATTTTATCTTTTCTTTTATAATTGATTGGTAATTTTCATTTTCTCTCTAATTTTAAGTTTTCCAAATGTTTATCTTTCATGTATTTAAGCTTTTACTTTTAATCAGCTACCAAAGTAAGCATTTAAGTCATTATATAACGAATTGTAACCCTTTTGATAGCAGCTTTCTTAATTCACAATTTTCATAACGAATTACAATAACGAATTGTAAATTTTATTTCTATCATTATTATTTAATCTATATTTATACTCTTGATAGCATTTTCCTAACTTCACAATTTTCAATTAATTCTAGATTATGGGTAGATATATGTTCATTTATTTTATCAAAACTAAGACTCTTACAATTGCATTCTGTTTCCATTATGTTTCTAATATTATCGTTACATATAGATTTCAATTCTTTATTATAATTACAAATTATTCTTCCTGATGACGGTAACAACTTATACCTTATTTTAGGAATATATTTACTTAAATCTGATCCTATTATTTCTTTACTTTTTGAATTATTTAAAAGTCTACCTATATTTATGCTATCTATACATTTGTTAATGAATTTTATGGTCAGTATATATTTTTATTGTTATTATTAACATTTATTGTCCGATTATAGTATTTTATATTACAATAACTGTCTATTATACAACTCAACCTGTCATATTTATTAATTAATCTTTGATTTATTGAACAAATGATATTTTTCGAAAAACTTATATTTACATAAGGATCTTTTAGTTTATTATCTTTTAAAAGTTGTTTTAATATTACTAATTATTCATAAAAATACTTTTCTTTTTTAATATTTTTAAGTTTATTTTTCTTATTCCTTTTATCACCATGACTTCTTGGCTTGCGTTTAACCGGATTATTATAATATAGTTGTTTATTATTTACTATACTACTTCTGTCAATTCCTTGTACCACGTCATTCAATCCTAATGGGTACATGGAATTAAGCGTTTTAATCCAAAAATCTTCTTTTTCTAATAGCTTTTGATTTAATATTGTCTTATTTTCTTCAACAATATGTTCTAAAATAAATAATTTACAATATACTATATCATGTCCTATTAATCTCATATGTTTATGAAATATAGTTTGACTATTATGCTGTATATTATATATGTTGACTAAACCTAGTTTTTAACATTTAATATGTTTTTCCAATATATTACAATCCACATGTACATTGTATTAGATACACTACACCTGCGGTATTGCAGTTACAATTATTATTAATATTTAATGAAAAACATTTGTTTGTCGTATTACTTACAAAGCAATTATTATTTAAAACATCACAAACTATATCATTTTTTCTATTACATTTTAAATATCTAAAATTAAAATCATTAGTACTTATGTATTTTTCCAATCTGTTTGAGTGCATGTAACTTTTAAGTCATAATTTTTAACGTTGCTTTTTCGGTGTGAAAAAGAGCCATAATTTTCACTGAATATCCTTCAGTGGAATTCAGGTGGTGCTTCTGCCCTTCACCTTCTATCTGATAAAGATGCAGATGCTATAGTCTTCCAGGAGACGCGGTATATCCGTCTCCCCCAGAACATTACTCGATTTATCCCTAAGCACATCTACACCCACTATACTCCGTACATAACACCACCTCACTCCTCTTCATCACAAGATCTTTTAACCTTTGTAAAGAGATCCTTAAAATCATCCTTCTTACTTAACTACCTTGTTCATCCCTGTCTTGTTTAGCTATATCACTCTATAAAAACGGTAAACGCATCAGCATAGCCAATATATATCCGGCCAGGAGAAATTGACAAGAACCGTGACGTCATGGATCGTATATTGGGTAGCGGTTAGGACATGTTACTTGGTGACTTCAACGACAGAACTGGTCGCTGGATTAATGCAGCAAACCGCAGACCCAGGAATGACTATCTTATTTACAAACCACCTTCTCCGACCTTTCATTGCTCAACAAATAATTCTCTCCTCGACATATTACTACTTCATAAGAAGTGGTTGTTGAAACCCCTCTGTACTGAGCAGTCGCGCCAACATCAGACCACCTTTCATGACTTTATTCGCTTGCGGATAGAGGAAGATACGTTGCTTGGAAGAAGGTTTCACTTTGATCCCATCAGAGTGCTCTTCTTTCAGGCAGCTATCCAACTCTTCCCTAGAATTGGTAATGAGACTTTGACCGAATTTAATTCTTACCTCTCATCGCCAGCTACCGCGTTGCTTACGACTACCTATAAAGTTTGCATATACAATCCGACTCCAGCAAAACTCAAGACCCTCGCTAAAATGCTACATCTTCCCAATCTCTCTGTTTCCGCCGGACAGGCCCTCTCGAATAAATACTAGAGCTCTAGATATAGGTTTCAGCTGAGCAGGGATAGGGCAAGCATTGCTCACCTTAACCCTTCCCAGGTTTCCTTCTGGAAGATATTCAAGGAGAAGTTTGTCTGCTGGAAGGATATAGCCTTGGTTTGGATTGGTAGCATAGACCTTGACAAAGTTGTACAGTAGTCACTATCCTTACATAATTATGGAGCCACTCAATCTCCCCAACCAATCCCGCCTTGGTGTGACTTCAGGAGTAGGGATCTATCTGTCACAGATATCCTAAACTCCTGGGGGCCACTTCCAAGCACCTCCAGAACTTACTCTCCACTCGGATCTGTCCGCTTTTGACAGACAGTCAGAGAAAGGAGGTCGCCATCATAATGCTATTAGCCTCCCCGTCCGTTATTGCCTGCATAAATATTAGCCGAAGTGTGTTTTTACCCAAATGAAATCGATTTCATGTCCTAATGATCTGCGGCCCATTTCGATTCAAAACTCTCTCATCTCTATTTACGAAAAGGCGCTTGCGTGTAAAATCCGCGACCATCTAAATAGGTGAAATTTAATCCCACCAGGTTTTCATGGGTACATAAAAGATTGCTCGGTCCATTCAGCAATAGGTGAAGTGCATCAGTGTTGCCAAGATAACAGTCATCAGCTTGCTGTGACTGTCTTTCTTGATTTTTCTGTAGCATATGACCGCATTTCCATTCCTTTTGTTATCTCTTCTCTCAGGTCCTTTGGGCTGCCTGCGCGAATTGTTAACAGGGTGGAAATATTGTTGTATACTAATCGATTCTTCTATGAAGATGACCCTGATGCACGTCAGTTCTACCCTATTACGGGTGTGCCTCAAGGATCTCCACTTTCTCCAATCTTGAATCTTGCTGACTCCATTATATTCTACAAAAAATTTAAACGCGATCAACATCTAGTGGTATACGCTGATGATACCACATCCCTGTTCTCTGGACGTAGGTGCAAAGATGTAGTCGCTGACATCAGCCGTTTCTTTTTAAGATTAAAAGACCAGCTGCCCATATCCAATCTTGTTATCAACTCCTCTAAATTTCAGGTGGTCATCGTTCATGGCGCCCCTACCACCAAAAAGAAACTTAAGATTCTAGCACTCTTTGCACTTTCCTCTATTTTGCAGCCTCAACAACTCCCTACCTTCACAAAGTCGAGTAAACTACCTGGGGTTCGCTATAACGATGATTTGGTCAGCGAAAGCTGACCTGGATAGACTCAAACGTATCCTGACGAAAACTAGGTGGGCCCTGAAACGGGCTCAGCATCTGCCATTGAATGGGAAACCCTAAGTGCGCTTCTGGGGGTACTTGGGCTATCTCGGGATTAGTCTTCTTTTCAAAAGGACGTCCCCCTGAGCAGAGACTAAGGTTTCTCACGCTCCTCATCTTGAGATTACCGAGCATAGTTCGCTTCGATTGGATTCTTCTGGGGGAGTGAGAAACCCCGGGTGGTTTAGTCAGAAAGCGGCGTGTTGGATTGGCTGGAGGGCCTGATGCCGTGACACAATGAAGACTCCATTAACGACTGAACTGACATTGTTTTCTGTTTTCTTCATGTTTTTTTTTCAAAACTTTTTAATGGTTATATAGTTGTTAACAAAATCCTTATTATTAAATTGATCTGCAACTGATTGAATTGATTGTATGTTATTTATCTCTCAAACTTTTTCTTTTTAAAAAAGAAAAATAAAAACTTCTTAAACTTTTTACAAACAAGCAAATTTCAAATTCAAATTTCAAGTAATTTAGATCAAAATAAACAAATTAAACTTTTAAATTGGATTAAAATAAACCAGACATCATAAACACCAAAATACAAAAAAGACAAAGCACTGCAAAACATATATCAATGTAAGCATAGATCATAACCTCCAGTGTTGCCCTCTAAACATTTACGACTATAGGACTTAATCAATAGTGACACTGAGGTAAGCTTAGTGTTTAGATAAGATTAAAGCAACTCAATCTTTGCAGAGTGTGAATATCCAGACTGTGACCAGTCTTCCTAACATGTTATCCAACGCACATTTAATTATTCATGTGTGTCCATATGTGCGTGCGTGTTCACGAAGCATCACTCGTAGTTGACGAGTCTGGCCAACATATAATTTCTCATACGAGGAGCAATGGATGCTGTAAACTACACTAAGAGGGGGAACCTTTTTGGCTTGTGTTTAAATAAGCCGAATAACTTACTGTTGGATTTTGAGTAGCCAGTAATACTGCATTTACAATCACGTGTAAATTGAATGAAAATTACGAAAATATTTAGCAACTTTATAACTAGACTCAGGTATCGATACAAAATGTCTAGATGAACTAACATCTAATGATGTATCGATTTTTATTTAAGGAGAGTGAGACCATTCCGCGTGAATTTCTTATAAAACATGTAAGCCAGACGCGAAAGAATAACGAATGCCGTTTCGCCATCATAATGACTCATCAGTGCCAGATCCCTCCCACTACTGGATGCAGAGGAGGATTGGCAGACGGCAATTAATGAATGAATCAATGTGAATGATGTACTAGAAAATTTTCTAGTAACATCATGGAGTACTAAATACGTACTACAGCTTCACCAAAAAGGATCATTAGCAAAAGCACTGGCAAATGCCAGCGCAGGTCTCTTTAATATCGGCTAACTTTTATTTAAGGAGAGTGAGACTATTCCGCGTGAATTTCTTGTAAAACATGTAAGCCAGACGCGAAAGAATGACGAATGCCGTTTCGTCATCACAATGACTCATCAGTGGCAGATCCCTGCCACTACTGGATGCAGAGGAGGACTGGCACTCCCACTACTGGACTCCCACCACTGTAGTGGGAGATCCACTACATAATAGTGGATCTACTATGATCTACTATTGATCAACTATATGGTCTCCCATGTAGTGGGAGACCCACTAAATTCAGTAGTGGGAGATCCCTCCCACTACTGGATGCAGAGGATTGCCAGTCCTATTAAAGAGACCTTCGCTTGCATTTGCCAGTGCTTTTGCTTTTGCATATTTTATCAATAACATCAAATGGGCATCCACTTTATATACACAAAGAAGCAACGTTCATACCTTAGATATTCGATCAGGTGCATTATTACAGTGTGCAACAACGCTAAAATTGCGATCTCAATATACTCTTCTTATTCGGTATCGAGGTTGCAGAGGTTAAAGGTAGGATAACGTTTGGTACATTAAGTTTACTAACGACATCAGTGTGAAGATCCGATTTTGCTTATAAAAATCATAAACTGTAAATTAATATTAGTTTGACAAAACGTCCAACAATTTTTATGGAATCGTTAAAAATAACAAGTTTATTGTACATCAATATTATTAATATGAACAAATTTATTTGAGTTCTACTTAATTAGAGTAATATAGATTAATATTAGATACAAATTTTGAGCATTACAAATAAATCCTAAAGAGACATTCATAACTTTAATTTGAAAATTCATGAATTTGTAAAACGATTGTTTTTCACCGCAAACGACGGTGGGTTCTAAAACGATAATAGGTATATAATATCAAGGTAGTCAGAAACATTTCTCATATAAACATCAAATTAACCTAGTGCTCTCCCATATACCTGATCAAGCGAATCTCGAAAATTTGGTAATCGATTTTTTGATTAAACTTAATTATTAAATCTTTCACCAGTTGGCAACATTGCATACCCATTGCAATTAATTTGAACAAATGTACTTGAATTATACTTATTCTATTTAAGCGTAGGCATTCGAATTTTGTTAAACTGAAAATTATCCAGCGCGACGGTAGACATTGTTTTATCAATGCACGTGTTGGTAATACTGTTTTGGAAGAAGCTATGGCGTCA
Source organism: Pomphorhynchus laevis (assembly GCA_012934845.2). Classification (NCBI taxonomy): domain Eukaryota; kingdom Metazoa; phylum Acanthocephala; class Palaeacanthocephala; order Echinorhynchida; family Pomphorhynchidae; genus Pomphorhynchus; species Pomphorhynchus laevis. The sequence goes on from WNNJ02003183.1 coordinate 109,624, forward strand.
GGAATAGACATCGAAGGTGGTAGTATAATTCGGTATCTTATTAATAAATGGTATTTTTAAACATATCAAATTTTACATTGCATTTAATTTATTACGAAACGTATTTAAAATTTGCTAATAAAGTAGAACTAGAATTTATCACTCGTAATTAGTTGTCGTAAACCAACTTTGCTTTAAAAAACGTAAAAATGATTATTTATTATTTCAAAATAAGAAATAATTATTTCTTATTTCCTATAAATAAGAAATTGAAAACCGAACGAAATCTAAAAACAAACGTTCGCACTCACACCTTATAGTTTTTTCCACGATTTTTATCTCTGTTGAATTAAAGATTCAAAAACTGTTTGATAATAACTGATTTTGTGATAATATGAAATATTTCAAATTAAAATTTTAATGTAAGTGTCATGTATTTTGTATGAAACGAATTTTTATATAAAACATTCAATATGAAATATTAAAAGACATATCAAGCTTTTGTTATAATAATTTATTTAAATATGAAATATTAAAATTAAAGATTTTTAAATATGAAACGAATTTTAATATGAAAAATTTTATATGAAATATTAAAATACATCTCAAGCCTTCGTGATAATAATTTATTTAAATATGAAATATTAAAATTAAAGATTTTTAAATATGAAATAAATTTCAAACTTTTAATATGAAATTAAAAATTTAATGTAAGCTTCAAATATTTTGTATTAAACTACTCTTGATATAGAGAAACGCTGCTAATCCGCCTCGTTGGTCTCACCAGCTGCTGACCGAGACTTACATTTCACGTTTCGACACTTATTATCTGTTTACTCCGTACAGTAAGTTTTAAATATTTTGTATGAAACGAATTTTTATACGAAACATTTAATATGAAATATTAAAATACATCTCAAGCTTTCGTGATAATAATTTATTTAAATATAAAATATTAAAATTAAAGAATTTTAAATATGAAATAAATTTCTTACTTTTAATATGAAATTAAAATTTTAATGTAAGTTTCAAATATTTTGTATGAAACGAATTTTAATATGGAACATTTAATATGGAATATTAAAATACATCTAAAGCTTTTGTGATAATAATTTATTTATATATGAAATATTAAAATTAAAGATTTTTAAATATGAAATAAATTTCTTACTTTTAATATGAAATTAAAAATTTAACGTAAGTTTCAAATATTTTGTAAGAAACGAATTTTTATATAAAACATTTAATATGAAATATTAAAATACATATCAAGCTTTTGTTATAATAATTTTTTTAAATATGAAATATTTCAAATTAAAGATTTTTAAATATGAAACGAATTTTTAGATGAAACATTTAATATGAAATACTAAAATACATCTCAAGCTTTCGTGATAATAATTTATTTAAATATGAAATATTAAAATTAAAGATTTTTAAATATGAAATAAATTTCAAACTTTTAATATGAAATTAAAATTTTAATGTAAGTTTCAAATATTTTGTATTAAACGAATTTTAATATGAAACATTTAATATGAAATATTTTAAATTCTGATTACAATATTTTAAATCTTGCTAGCTGTTTGCGATGGGAATTTGGAATGCACAACATGCCATGTTATAATGAAATCTGATGAATATGCAAGTATTAAAGAACCATCTGAGGAAGAAAAAGATATGCTTGCGATAGCTCATGGATTAAAGCCTACGTAAGCAAAATTTTCTATGCGTAATTTCATTAGTTTTTTATCTTTTGCAGTTCGCGACTAGCCTGTCAATTAATTGTTGAGTGTAAAATGAATAATTGGACATTTGCCGTCGCCACACCGGATATGATACTTTGAAATTTCGTGTCATTTTTAAATCCTTATAATTTTTAAATTATTTTACTATTTTCTTAGCGTCATTTTGTTATTTATAACTTAATATATATTTTACACAACGATTATATTATTATCTTTAATATTAGATTTTATAAATAATTATTGGTACTGATCTAATTATTGATAAAGAATTATAAGAGCTGGATCAAAGAAAGAAGGAAAATGTTATTTGATATTTCCCTCACCTCTGTTAGAATCTTCAGAAAATTACAATGTTTTTTAAAATGTACAGTGTTTTTTTATTCCAATGTTTTTTTATTCAAAAAACATTGTAATTTTCTGAAGATTCTAACAGAGGTTAGGGAAATATCAAATAGCATTTTCCTTCTTTCTTTGATCCAGTACAAATATTTCTTCATCAGTGATGGATTATTGTCAACTATTCACAATAACAAAGCATTTGAAATAATTTCAAATTAATTTGAAATACAAAGAGGTCACTTTGTATGAGCTAAATTCCTTACAAAAAATGATTATAATAAATAACAAGACAAAGAATTATTGGAGCTGGATCAAAAAATAAAATATTTAATATGATATTTCATTAGCTTTTGTTAGCATCTTCAGAAATTTCCAATTGTAATTTTCTGAAGATGCTAACAAAAGTTAGCGAAATATCAAAAATAATTTCTTCTTTTCTTTGATCCAGCTCCAATAATTATTTATCAATAATGGATCATTATTAACTATTTAAAATACTATGCACTATGTGCTGGGTAGATACTGCACAATAATTCGGTTGATTTGATGTATCATATGTATATATGTTTTATCATAAAAATACTAGATCAAACTGTTGTGCGACCCATCCTTAAACACTAGGCAGAGGTTGTTGCTGGATGGTCCGCACAGCAATTCGATCTGGAAAAGAGCGTAAGTCTAAGTCAATTAAGCAAAGTGTCGGAAACGTCTTCATTAACAATTTCACACAGGCAAACGAAACAGTAGTGGGTACTTCATTCTACTGATGAGTGTTGCCGGGTACTCATCATTTCGATGCTAAGGTGAAATGTCTAGAAATGATATAATGACTGAAAGTCGTGAATAAAAGTCCAGTTTATCAAGCAACATCATTTTCAATAAATACCGCATTTCTTAAGAAATCCTGGACCGTTGTTTACTCTGCACATCGGTTCACCGATTCTATACATGCCGTATCCATTAAGGATCCAACGAGTGCAGCGACAATTGGGCCACAATCTCTGCCTTGTGATGTTATTTATTCATCATAAATAACCTCACTAGGCTACATAAATTACAATTGTAATTTTCTGAAGATGCTAAAAGATGCTTCGCCGATAAACTTCTTCCACAAGACAGAAACCGCAAACAGGCCGAGTAGGAAATGAAGGCCAGCAAGCAGCTGTAATTCAGTAACGACTGCAACTATATTATATCTAATCAATTGCTAAAAGAGGTTAGTGAAATATCAAATGCAATTTTCCTTCTTTCTTTGATCCAGCTCTTATAATTCTTTATCAATAATTAGATCAGTATAAACTATTTAATATTAGATTTTATTAAAAATTAGATTTTATTAGATTTTAATAGATTTTATTTTAAATTAAAAATACAGATCAGATTAAATTTAATCTGATATTAATTGAATATTAGTAAAAGAATATTACCAGCTTTAATTGGAAGATAATTTTTTATTACGTTTTGCCATAATTGACTTTTGCAATTGTGATGAGCGATTCACATAATACAATTTACAAATATTAATCACATAATATTTAAAAATTTGCAATTTACGAATTCAAATTTAATTAAAACTATTTTTAAACAAACGTATAATTTATTTGAAAATATAATTTATTAGCTGTTTATTCATTTGAAATTAAGCCGTGACGATAGTACTGTTCATATGCCTATGATTAAGCATACGTTGGATTTCACAACTTCTTAAGTTGATAACAAAGTATGAATTTGGTGATATCTCTACGTTTTCAACAAATTTGAAAAAAAACCCTTAATTATAATTTAAAATTTAGCAATATTAAGCTGAATTCTTCGTTACTTATAATTATTAATTATAAAGGATATGCGATATTTTTAAAATAGTCTAGAAGCGAATGGAAGTTTAAAATTTCAAGAAAATAAAAATAACGAAATATTTAGGTCAGCCAAATATCAGCCTAAAATTTCGGCAAACTAAATCTGTAGATAAATGTTCTATTTTGGCATTTATAAATTGCCAAATATTATTTATTTGTATTGTTACATTATTCGACATTTGCATTATTTATTTATCTAAATTTTAGAATAATACTTTCTATTATTTACATTTATATAGCGTATAAATGTCTTTAATGGATCTATATGTAGATATCATCATACAGATTAAGAAAAATGTAGTGTAAAAGTCGAGATACTAAAATATTTAATATATCGATAAATATATTAGACTTATATTAAATGATGATATAATAGGAAAGCAAGTATTTAAATAGTAAGTAATTAATATAGTAGGATAATATACCGTAATCGATACGATGTTTATTTAAACTTCTGAATTTTGATACACCTCATACGCTCTCAGTTTAATAACCAAAGGATTTGTCATTGATTTAATTTAAAAAATCATTAAAAAATTTATTCTATAAAATTTTAATTTTATTATTTTAATTTAACTACATTTTTAATTTAAAAATAATTTTAGTTTTAGTTTCTGTATATTTAGAGAGCTAAAAATGTTACATTTAATTAATGATAAGTAATTAAAGACAATTAAATGTCTTTCATTTAATTAATGACAAGAAAATAAGCTTCAAAAAATAGTTGATTGTTCCTCTTTCAAAATCTTCCTATTGAAATAATGGAAAAGGTTTCAGGATAAACTTTAAAAATATCTTTAAATTGAAACAAATGTACGACAGGAGCATCTTCAAAATGGGTCACAAACAACTAACGATCTTTTGATGCTTAGAAAGTGTGACTGTTGTACGCGAAAGGCAGTCAAAAATCTTTATTGATATATAAAGACATATTTTAAAAACATATATTAAACCACAGAACACTCCTGACGACAAGTAAGTTAACCTAAACGTTTTGCTCTTTGCTTTTAGTTAAACAATTTTAAAGAAGACTTTTAATTTCTTAAGCAACCACAATTTAAGAATTTAAGATATGGTTATATTTGTTAAGAATTTCCGGTTTATATAGTTTGCAGTTGTAAATTGCTTTGCTCACTCAACTGAATGTATCTTTGTTATCTGACCTTATGTATAAGAGGATAGATAATTATTGCATTGCAACATGACTATCCATCTAAGGAAAACCTCTTCATACAAGAACGCTCACCGTTAAGGTTCATTGTTACCGTTTAATTCGTTTCAAGACATAAAATGCTCAACTAATATATCAGAAGGATCTCTGATATTGGTATATTTTAATATATTTTGCTTTATATTGGTATAAACAATATAAAATGTCTGATATTAGTATATAGACGGTTTAAAAGTACCGAGAGAATAGCGAGAATCTACAACTAAGATATTATAAAAAGGGAAATGATACGTTGGAGATCCGAACACCTACAGGGGAATCGCAATATCATATTACCAAAATATTTACCAAGAAATTAAAATAACAATGTCTCAATCTAAGATATACGGTGTGTTCGTGGACTTTAAGAACTCGGCAACTATTAATCAGTAAATTAAACACTATCACAATATAAAAGGACGAATGAGTGATTTGATTATTAGACTCTTAAGCAATAAAGTACATATATTAAGACGGCAATGTATATTCTAAACAATTAAACCAGCAGCAAGGTATTTAACAAGACACTTTGATCCCGCTACTTTTCGCATTCTTCATAAGTGATTTACCTGATGTTATGATCTCTGGCTGTACTGGAGTGAAAGTTATTTTTTATGCTGATTATTTAGTTATTTTATGTAGAGATATAAATACTTTATAATTTATTATGAAAACTTGATATTTATGTAAATTAGAATATCTTGGTTGTGAATACCGGAGAATCACAGATCAGGTTAAATTCAGGCGTTGAGGTTAATTAGCTAAAACCGATGTCGCAAAGTATAAAAAGTAAACATAAAATTTACAAATAAACACAATTATTTAGGAATACATTTTATATCCAGATGGAGTTTTAAATCACATTTAGAATTTAAGAAATCATTAATTATAGATTGTTTTAAAGGAACGAAGAAGAATATATTTTCTTTATTTAAAAGTATAATATTTCGATAGCTTCTTATATCATCATCAGGATTAAATTAAAATTTAAACTTTATGATTAGAATTAAAACTCAATCATAATAATTATATTAATAAACACACAAGTTTTGAAAACCCCATCCGTAGATGGATTTTGACTGATATAATCGAAGCTAACATACGGCCTAAACGCGATATGGGAGGATTTGTAATATATGATTTTAAACTTATTGATGGTGTTCTCTGTTACTGTCTGAAATTGTTGATGTATATATCAAATAAGATCCGTAATAGCTCTGATTACAGGTTGCAACACACTCACTATCAGTGACAACAAATTTAGTCAGTTTCATAATTGGGAAGATAAACTAGAAATAATGAATTTGGAATTAGGTAAAACAATAGCAATATTACAAGACAAATAGAAAACCGCATTATATTCAAATAGAATTACGGTTATTCGAACATCGATAACAAGATATCATCATAAAATTTTCAACAATAGACAAGCATTCCATGATATAATTTCATCATATGTGTCAATTATTCCAAAAATCTTGCGAATCCTTGCTGTATGCGACGCACTGTGAAAAACTGGTAGGTCAAAGTCTTTCGAGTGTCAAAAGTAAACGATAAATAGTATAAAGTAAAAGACATGAAACATGCTAACTATCTCAAAATTATTGAAACAAAAGTCTTAAGTTAAATGTGTAGCCTTGTGAACGGTATTTGTTTTTATTTTTTTGCCGAAAAGTGCGTGTTTTTAATTTTCGAATGATCGTGGTGTTACGGAATTTTTTTGACCTAACAAATGCTTTCAACAATGCCAATCACTCTATTCTCCTCAAAATCTTTAAACATTATATGACATCACTTCTTCAGAGCACTGCGGTAACTACTAAGTACAAACGTAGGACGCAAATTTGATAACGTTAACATTTCCTCTTCTATCACTCAAAACTAGGGAGTACTTCAATGAGATATACCCAGCCCTCTTCTAATTTCTGTTTTTATCGAAACATTCCTTTATATTGTACTTGATTGCATCTATGAGCAGAAATTTTTCTGATTGTGGCACGATATTATCCTCACAGGTTTGATCTTATCTTTGATACAGCAGGACGCTACTAATCAGTCTGGGTGGGTCTCATCAGCTGCTGACCCAGACCTACATTTCACGTTTCGACCCTTATTATCTGCTTTATGGGTCGAAACGTGAAATGTAGGTCTGGGTCAGCAGCTGATGAGACCCACCCAGACTGATTAGTAGCGTCCTGCTGTATCAAAGATAAGATCAAACCTGTGAGGATAATATCGTGCCACAATCAGACAAATTATTTTTTATCTTCAATTGAAATATCCTTCTACATGGTCTCTCCGTCTACACTTAGATCATAAATATTGTAAATTTACGACTTTCATTTAATGTTTAACAAACTAAAAAGTATCTCTTTGCAAGGTGCTCTTCGTTATTCTTAAGTCATGCTGGAATTAATAATCACATATGATCGTCCCGTCTTCTGAAGTGACCTGTCTGTCAGTATTTTCCAACAAATTGACGCATGCAAATGGCGTTTTATTAAAATGTCTTTGACCTTTCTCCTAAAATCCACTCCACTCAAGTCGCCGCACTCACTCTTACCATTTACTCACGTTTGACCTTCGAAATCGGTTGCTGCTTGCGTCAAACAGAATCTTCTGCCTTCCAACAACACTCCGAACTGTGGTTTGACAAGTTTCTTAACGTCGATCCAAAAATAAAACTAGCCGCTAATAATCTCCAATTTTTATAGCAGCAAGTTCAAGCTACGAAGATACCAGTTTTCGTTCGCGCCCACATTTACGGAGAAAACGATAAATTATGTACGATCCGCATCCCTTGTTATATACGCTCAAATTGTTGCCGATGCAAATAGTGTCATTTATTGTGTTCCGATTTCTCATGTATTCAATTACCCATACTTGCCACGACACTTAACCACATTGATTTATGACAATAGAACTTTTCATAATTACTCGCCCTATCAATCACTAATATTCTGTTCTCGCTCTATCAATATATGCCTATATCGCCCAATAAAAAACTACAATTAATTATTCCCACAAATTAGAAGTGCATAGGTATATTCCTTAGTTACTCTAAGACATTGGAAACTGGCCTGCAAATTAAATAAGTAATTTACTATTTAGAAGCTAAAAAAGTTTAAAGGAATTGTCTTTACTTTATAACTGGTTGACATTTTTATGTATATGATTGTATTCTGCCCCAGCTGAGAGGCTGCGATGGGCTTTTCCAATTAATTCTCAAAATATTATTAATTATTAATGTAGATAAATTTATTTATCTGCATAACATTTCGGTAGAGATTGAAAAACAAACACATATTGCGGTCAGTAAACAGGCAGTAAAATGTATTTAACATCGATTATAAACATGTTAATACATCAATGGGACCTTGGCATTTGTGCGGTTCATTAGGATCTGCGATGTTTCCCAATATCAGCTTATCCTAATTTAGTCGAATGTGGACAATAAAAATCATGCAGTTAGGATGCACAAGAAGAGTCACATAATATACGTTTACATTAAATGGAGGGATACTTGATGAATTGGAATATTAACAATGTAAAATTTATCATGATAACCATGAATAGATCGCGCGAACATAATTAGAGCAGGGAGGAATACGATATAATATAACGACCGATGTAGAATAACATTTCACTAAAATATAAACAATGTTCTAAATCTGTTCTGACAGTTATCAATTTGAGCAAAGTTCGAATTAATTATTAATAATTTATCATTAATAATAATTATATTAAATAATAATTATATTATTTAAAAAATAATTGTTAATATTTAATAAATAATTCATAGTAATTAATATTAAGACTAAGTAACATTAATACTAAACAACTCAAATCTTAATGAAATTAAATATCTCCATCGATCTTGAATCAATTACTTTCCAATACTGTCTAATCTTGTGTTTCTCCAGCATTCACATATACTAAAAATTTCATGTGACTTTGAATAATTAAGATCCTTAATGATTATATTCTCAAACAACATACCTAATTTCAACACTAGCAATTAAACTCGTATTTCCTATAAATTTTATTGTTTATTCATTGTACAGGGTATTGTACCTTCATATGTCTCTTATTTTATAGTTATTTTTTGCCCAAAACCGAAAATCGAAGTTGCTTTAATAAATTCTCTATAAATTTTCAATATTTATAATTAGTAATAATTAATTAATAATAATTAAAAGTTATTAACTTCAGTTATTATTCTAAGAGATCATAAGAGATCGTTATCAGAGATCATTATTTGTTAGGTTATTACTCACGTCATAACATAACGTGAGCTTGGAATTATCCATAACCTAAATATCTTCTTGAAATATATATAATGTTATATAATTATAATCGTGATTATATTTTATATTAATTTGACTATATATTTTCAAAAAGATGAAAAATTATTGATTACTCGATTGCAATCAACTTACTTGATAGTAAATAAATACTTTTAAAGAGATACCCTTATTTAAAGTGATAAGCTATTTTTGAAATGGCTTATCAATTATGTAAATAAAAGACTTTTGATTATTTACAGAAATAGTATGGGTTGAATACTAATAAAACAAATTCCTAATTACTAGAAATTTATTAGAATAATAACTTATTATTGTCGCTTTTCAAGAAAATCATAAAGATTTAAGTTATGTCCTTAATCTTTTATAACTAATTAAATTTTAATATTTGAAAGAATGCTTAATTCTTTTGATTTTAATCCTGATATTAGTTCTATCGGGATTTTCCTTGTCAAATCTTGATATTATTAGTTCTATCGGGATTTTCCTTGATATTATTTTTATGTATTTTTGTTTCAACTTTAATCGGTTACTTAGCAATTTATAAACTTAAATGCTTTCGCTTATAATTTAAGAGATAAGATACAAATCAATAATTCAAAATACATACTTTAGTTTTTATATTTCTAAAATGCCAAGGTGACGAATCACTTTACTTATTACAATCTATTAATTAAGTGCACCAATTATGATTAATCTTTAAAAATAAAGGTTTAATAGTAAATTTGCTATTCTAGAAAATTACATATTTTCGAAATTCGGATAAATTCCAGAGATTGGTATAATATATTAATATAATATATAATATATATCAATATAATATATTATACTATGTATAATTCAAGAGATTAGTATTCAATATAAATATCAAATATCACAAAATATTATCATAATCTTTTGTTTATCCGTGCAGGTGTACTTCAACAAAGCCATATCAAGTATGAAAAATCAAGAAATTTAAGTTAATTTTGGATTCAATTTGTGTTCGCGTACATTTAATGTTTATCGTTATTGGCAAGCTGTTATGCTTGCCAATTCAAAATGGCCAATGAAACAAATTATATCAAGTATGAACTAAACAAGTTTGCGATATGATCCTACTTTGTTAAAGAGTATCTTGAATGTGGATTTAAATATACTTTTAACATATGTGACGTTTTAAACTTGCTTGTTTTAGCTCGGTTGTCTTTATTTATTAATAAAACTTTTAACTTGCAATGTAAGTGGTGACGCAAAGAGTTAATTTGATAAAAATTATGTCAACTTTTATTTACAACATGAATGCCAACAGGTTGACATTCGTGATGAGACCACCCTGTAGCGATGAGTAGACTAAGGTCAATGTGGTACCGTCGAAGTTTTGTTGCTACATGACCACTTTGATGAGACGACCTTTTAGTGATGAGTAGACTAAGATCGAAACGCCATATTGAGGGTTAGGCATCTGTGGTAGGTGCATCACGGGTTAAGTTTCACTAAGAAATTTTTAAAAAAGTATTACAGTTTTCATCATTTTTCTTGTTGTAAATAAAAGTTGACATAATTTCTTTCAGACTAATAAAACATTTATTAATAAAACTTTATTAAATACTAAATACCTGTACTAAATACCTGTACTAAATACCTGCGGTGTCTTTAATATAATGTTGTGGTTAAAGCACGTTAAAAAGCTATAAAAGTAATTGATATACTTTCTAATTTATGATAAATTACGAGCATATTATTAGCTGAAGGTATAAGGTTTGACAAAGGTTAATATTTATCAAATGCGTAGTAAAAAGTTTGACTTTTTCTCCTAGATAAAGCAGATCGGCAAGCTATCGTAATTATAGTTTGTTTTTTGTTGTTTTTATCGAAGCATTTAAAGTTTATTCTTCCGCATTTGTTCACGCATACCTTTGATATTTATCGTAATTACCAAAATACCAAAGAAACCTTTGTGAAGAGAAGTGTCGTTTTAGATATTTTTTATAGTAGCATCAAAATTTGTAAATTTTGAATAGATCGCTATATGTCAGCGAAATATATAAAAAAGAGTGTGTGTATGTAACCTTCGCATCTGTATTGTTGCCTAAACATGATAATAGATAAAGCTGTGATTTTTTTGAAAAATAACAATCTCCTTCCTACAGCAGAAGCAACACTTTGAGATAATTTTTGTGGATGCTGAATAGAGAGAAGGCATCTCATTTTTGCATCACCTCAAGACTTGGGTGTCAAAATAATATTTTTCCATATAAATACACATTATATAGGAATATAAAAGCTGAAAGAACTTTTATAAAAGCTAAAAGAAGTACACAAGAACTTTTTTCAACATTTTAAAGATTAGTTTCTGTTGATAAATCTCTACAATGTTCAACTGAAAATTAAAATCAAGCCACGAATGAAAGATAATAATGACTCCTGTTATTAATACAAAGTCCATTTGCGAGGGCTGGCAGTCTCAGCACGGACTTTGGAATAACGGATTTGATTGTCCTTCGGGATTATATTGCTGTCTAACTAAGAGCGGTGATCGCACATGTTGTCAACAAGGAGATCCAACTCCAGATTCCACAATTGAACACCGTAAAATTTCACTAAGCTGGCCTTCATCAATAGCTAACACAATTAAAAGTCCATACCTGACTATAGTGATATCGCCAACATTCGCACATACCGTTGGTGTGATTATGATTCTAATTACATTCTTATTGGCTTTACTGATAGCAATTATGCTTTATCGGTACGGCGCTAAACTACGTAAATCAAGAAACAACAGTCGGCTGTCAAGGACCCCGAGTGTTCATCGAATCCCACAGCTGAATATTTATCCACCAAAATGAACATTCAAATAATTAGTGTATATTAATCAGTGGTTTATGTTATAATCGATTTGTGTATAAAATATTCGATCGTGATTTTGCTTCAAGTATTAAGAATATCATTTTATGTATAAATATTATATGATAATTAAAATTATATCATATTTGACAAATTATTATTCACCGTGAATAATATTATTATATTATAATATTATTATAATATTATTATTATAATATTAATCACCGGAAATATAACCTCTGTTAGAAATACTGAAACTAAGTATTATTGATACGACATTATTATTCTATGCTAATTTTCTGTAGTTAAGAAAATTAGAAAATTAAGAAAATTAATATACTATCCACTTGCCTGTTCTTACTTCCCCCTGATGTCCTTGTCAACCTTTACTAATACCAAGTTTCTTCCATCATCAATTACATTCTCTAACTCCGGAAATTTTACCATCAAGTAAACACTCTCCTCTTTGATTTGACAGTGAATTTCGCGCATGGAAGCGTGATCTTCGTCGCATACATAGGACTGTAAGCATTTTATTAATCTCAACACTATCATGCTATTTCCATCTACGGTCAATTGCTCAACAAACGCCGTCATTATAGTTCGCTTCTTCAGACTAAAGCTACACTCTTTTAGAATAATCAACTTTTATTTTGAATACCCATCGGTCACGCTGGAAAGTATTAAATCGACTCCTTCCGCGTGCCTCTTCTTTGTTCGTTTGCTCAATCGATCCTTCAATCTGCGCTAGTTATCTCGGATTTAAACTTTACAATGTATGCCGTACTTTCCCACTTTTTAGTTACTCTTCATCATTATCATATCATGCATTTCGAACTGTTTCATCTATCATATGTGTCTTCTTATGAAATTATCGTACTGATATATCCAATCACCAACTCTTAATCTCCGCATGATCTTTTAGCAACAAATGCCCTTATATATTACCCCCACACTAGTATATTTCTTCTGTAAACTATTTAACTCATGTATACGACTAAATATCTTCCCACTGCATGAAAGGCTGCCACTATCCGTCCGCTGTTAAAATCCAATCCCTTGACCTTAATCTTCCATCCTATTACCGTTATATTTCACTAATTCCTACTATTTCGAAACTTTTTGAAAAACTTGTTTTGCGCAATGTCATGCCCTACCTAAATTCGTCAAACTTGTTTTCTCAACACCAAGCTGCATACCGTAAAACCAGCTTCACTGAAACTGCTTGTCATAAGGTAATCAGTGATCTTCTCTGGCTCGCGATCAACAGTTATTCCCTGGTCATTTCGCTTGATTTGTCGTCAACTTTTAGCATTATAGATCACTACATTCTCCTTCACCTCCTTCGACATCGTTATGGCTTCTCCACCTCCACTCTTAAATGGTTTGCGTCATATCTTATTGAGCGCTCTGCCACTGTATCGTCCGTCAATGCAGTTAGTGCATCGTCCGCTATATCCCGTGGTGTACCGCAAAGAGAGACATGTACCGATCTCTCACTGGAGATCTCGGTCCACTTTGCTTATCATTTAAATGTTATGGCATGCGATATGCAGATAGCATCCTCATCTATTCGTCCGCATTCAATTCATCCTTAACTACACTCTTCGCTTCGGTTTCATCCTGCCTAGAATCTTTATCTGGCAACTTTTCATTCATTAGAATGCTGGTAAATCACACGAAATCTTGTGTTCTTAGAATCCATCCTTCCCGCATTCAGATTCAATTTTATCCTAATCTCTTTTTCAATGGACATCGCCTTTCTTTCGTGGATTCACTAAAATTTCTCTGAGTAATTATAAACTCCTTTCTCTCGTTTTCATCATTTGCACTACAAAGGTTCATTCCTGTTATCCTATTCTTCGTGACATTCCTCGCATCCGATGATGAATGTCACGAAGAAAATGCCATCCTGCTCGTTTTCCAATGGTCACTGACGTCTTTGCGTGGAGTCGCTAACATTTTTCGGAGTAATTAATGACTCCTCTCTCATTCTCATCATTTTCATAAAACGGTTTGTTCCTTTTATCCTATTCTCCTTGACATTCATCACATTCGAAAAACCATCAATTTTTCCATTTCCAACACTCTAATGACCTCCCTCTTGCTACCTCGTATTGACATTTTTCTCAAACTCCCCATCTTGTGTTACTGCCCCTCTCTATCGCTTTCTTCCCACTGCAGCGCGCATACCCTCCTGCTAGCTCGTATTGACTATTGCATCTCATTTTTCTCAAACTCCATATCTTGTGTTACTGCCCCTCTGTATCGCTTTCTTCCCGCTGCAGCGCGCATACCTCTTCGACGCCGGCGTCTGATTCCATCTACAATGAACTTATCAACTTCATTGGCTCAATGCACAGAATCGAGTTTTATATTAATATGCCGTTCTCGCTTTTCGTTTACATTCTCATCCCCTCTTTATCTTAACATAAAATTACATGGTGCTGAACATTCTTCCTCCAGAGCACTGAGCTCAAGCAATCAGTTCCTGATACACATTCCTCGTCTTCCTTCAGATCACTTAGCTCAAACAATCAGTTCCTGCTATACATTCCTCGTCATCAGTCGAACTTTGGCCCGTGTTTCTGTCTAATTTCTATGTCTCTCATTTGGAATTCTCTTCCCCTTTATCTTCGTTGCCAGCCTAACCTCACGATATTTAAATCCATGATTCGCACCTTTCTACTGAGTAACCACGCGCTACAACTAAGCTAGCAATGATATCCGAATTTTTCAATGTTCCAACGTCAACTACGTGGTACGGACTTAGTCACATCATATTTTTTATAAAAATTTGATGTGACTGAATATAAAAAATATGAAAATAAAATATGAAAATAAAATATGAAAAAATATATATTTTTTTTTATTTTCGTGGACTCGTAAGCGGCCTGTTTGTATGATCCACTAAAAAAATAATAAATATATCTATCTTATCAAATGATATAATATTTCAGTTATAAGATATCATATTTCAGTTGGCAAAATAGCGAAGACAATTTGACAAATTTATTAGCATCTATTGTATTTGATTTTGAGGTAAAATTAAATTAGCGAATCGCAAATTAAAATTATAAATAGGAAAATGTATAGCATTCTTTGGAAAATTTACGAGGTTACAAAAACCTGCCCATCATTCCATAAGGCTGTCTTATTTTTCGAATAACAATTATTCATACTATTTGGATATTAACTGAAAAAATCGAAGTGATTAAATTATAAATTTTAGATTATTCTTGTAAGTTCCAGATTATTCATGTTGCTGGATAAATCTTGACCAAATATTGATACCGAATGCAAAAGGGGTGTATCTTCATGCATTAACTTATCTTGTTCCTGCAACAGCGATGTGCCCGTTGCAAAGGATATAAATGCCTGATAGCAAATCACGCGTATATAAATTGCAGGGCAGGGAATTGTACAAATAAATCTTAAAGGAATTGTAAAATGACAGAAGAGTTAAATCAAGTAAATGACAGCAAAATAAGCATCCTATGAAAACCCAATACCTTCGTTGATTTCGCGTGATTCACTTACTTCTAATTCTGTCGCGACCGCTAGAAGTCACTTAGAAGTTTCACTTGTTAAAATTTATGAAGAGGTTGTAAAATGTATATCTAATGCATTAAGCTTTTCGCAGTGCACTGCTATCAGCAGGGAATTTATCAACATACTTCAGAGTTATTCTAATCAACATGCACCCCAAGGTTATGTATTTAAAAAACTGTACTTTGTCAATGCTACTACATCGTCCAATTTCAATAAATCCATCGGCAACAAAGGATGACTGTGTGCATTTAGATATTGCATGTTCAGGTCTATTTGGCGGTGTAACAAAGCGGACGTTCTTCGACGTCACTATACATAATCCCTTTGCTCCATGTTACACTAATCAAACGCCTGCAAGCATAATTGAATTCCATGATAATAAGAAGCGTGCAAAATACATGGAAAAAGTGATCAACATCGAAAAATGCCTTGTTCATACAGTTTGTAGTTTCGGCATTGGCTCGAGTATTCAAGGAGCTGAGATCAGTGATGAAACTAATGCACAAAAGGAATATCAGGAATTCGAAAGTATGGTGATGGAATCAGCTCAATGAGAAAACGCTAAGGTGAAGGTCAACTCATGCATTTTTCAATTTATAACAAGTTCATTTTCGCTGTTGCTCATGGCTAAGTTTTTAGCCATATTAAAACTAATAAACATACGTTATATTAAAAGCATGCATGTGTACACTTTCCGGTTTGTGCCAATTAAAAAGTAGTATTGAAATTCTTTCTGATTAATATAACGTCATCAGTAATTTTATTCATATATCCACTATATATGAAGTGAAGTATCTTAGCATCTGCACTAGAGCTTTGCTCGCGCTTTGTAGCTAGAGAGCTTTTGCTCGTACAGTGTACTTCAACTGCATAGAATCGTGTTGCTTGATCAGCAAACTCAGATAGCTGACGATGTAAGGAACGACAGCATACGTGCTGTCCTGTAAAGCCACTGCTTGCAAACTGTACCAGATGTAAGGCTAGTAACATGCGAAGGAGCGTGTGCTCTGCAATTTCATTTCAGAGGTTTACTAAGGATCAAGTACTGTCGAAGTTGTATAGCTACAGGGCCACACTGAATAGACCACCCTATAGTGATGAGTAGACTAAGGTCGAATAGCCCCATTGGGGGCTAGGCGCATTCCAGTTAAGCTTCCTGACACAGGTTGCAAAAAAGCATTCAGGTTTATACTTTCCTGTTCGTGTTAACAGAGTTGTATTAATATATTAATACCAGTAGTTTTAATTTATATTATTAGTTATTATTAAACATAGTATTATCAGGTATTTTTAATAAAAAATATTGATAATGAATCAAATCAGCTAACTGAGTCTACGTATTTAATATAATTATAAAAGAAACAAAACATAATAATGCATAATAATATTGGTTTTCTTATTAAAACCAATATTAATGATAAAGAAAGTATATATCTTGATATGAACATTAAATTAACATTAACTAAAACTAATATTAATTGTTATCGTAAAGATGACATATTTAAATTTACAAGAAACATTTTTGCATGAGCATTCATGCATACCATATAATATAAAATATAATACATTAAATAATAAAATTTTAAGAATTGCCAAAATATGTAATTTTAAGAATCAAATCAGCTAACTGAGTCTACGTATTTAATATAATTATAAACAAAACAAAACATAATAATGCTAAATCAAAATTTAATAATTAAATAATAAAATAAATAATTGTTATCAGATTTTTTATAATTTATATCAATTATAAAATAAAACATTGAAATTTAAAATAAAAGTCATTTTTATGACTTGACTAATAAAAAATAGACGTTGTATCAGAATAAGGATTAGAGGTCATCAGGAGGAACTGCTACGCTATCATGTTTCGGCTCCTAACTCCTCTACCCAACATATCAGCGGGGACAAATACGTGTTAATGACGTATTTCCTCTGATTAAATTCGATTATATAGTATCTTATTCTAATACAAAGTATATTATTTATTATCCATCCATAAAAATTTGGCACTTAAGAGTTTAAATTTATTCTTTATATTATTGTGTTGATTTATATATTTTACTATTTTCTGTTTGATGATATTTTTATAGTAACCTAGTTTAAAATATGCATCTATTAAATTATTTAAATGATTTTGAAGAAAACCAATATCGTTACAAATTGTTGCAATTCTTAAAATTTCATTATTTAATGTATTATATTTTATATTATATGGTATGCATGAATGCTCATGCAAAAATATGTTTCTTGTAAATTTAAATAGGTCATCTTTACGATATAAATTAAAATTAGTTTTAATTGATGTTAATATAATGCTCATATCAAGATATATACTTTCTTTATCATTAATATATATTTATTAAGAATGAAGCCACCTGAATAAATTTGTTCGATTATTGAATAAAAATTGCTAGAATTAAATACACATATATCATCAATATATCGAAACATATATTTCATATCTTTATGTAATTTAGATTTATTTTTTAAACAGCTATGAACGAATTCATATTCTATAAACCTTAAAAATTAGTCAGCTATAATTGGGCTACTATTACCACCCATTGGAACACCTCTTATTTGTCTAAATATAGATGTCCCTACTTTTTACATTATTTTGATTTATCAAAATATTTGAGGATTCTATTAATTCAATTTTATCCATATATTTATATTTACTTGATGGTATAATTTTTGTTAGATAGACATTATAATTATTATAACATATATATGTATATCTTTTTCCGAATATAAGATTAATTAATTTTACTAACGCTTCTTTAATATCTGCTAAATCTAGATTTGTATAAATCGTACTAAAATCGTATGTATTTATATTTTGAAAATTTATTCCTTTTGTCTGTTCTAAAAATTCTTTTGTAGAATTAATACTGAAATAGTGTTTTATACCCGTATTAATTTCGATTATCCTACAATATTTTTTAAAGTGTGCTTTTATTACTTTAATTATTTTATTCATATAGACAGAAAGTGGTTTTAATGTACATTTAAACGCACTACATATGAACCTAGGTTTTATTGGAGTTTCATGAAATTTTGGATTCCAATATAATATAGGTATAGTTTTATTATCTTATTCAATTTTTATACCCTTTTTATCCATTATAGATCAATGACTTGTAATAATTGTTTCTAAACTTAAATCACAACATTCATATGTTGTGTTTATATTTAAATCATTAGAATTAACCTATTTTATTAGTATATCATAATGAAGCTTTTTGCATATGAAGAAAAAGTTATTACTTGCTTTATCAATAGTTGTTATTATATAGTTATGCTTTAATTTAGTAAGTTCTATGTACATATCTTTATTAATTTTATCTTTTCTTTTATAATTGTTTGTTATTTTCATTTTCATTTTAATTTTATCTAATATATAAGTTTTCCAAATATTTATCTTTGATGTATTTTAGCTTTTACTTTTAATCAGCTACCAAAGTAAGCATTTAAGTCATTATATAACGAATTTTAACCCTTTTGATAGCAGCTTTCTTAATTCACAATTTTCAATTAATTCTAGATTATGGGTACATATATGTTCATTTATTTTATCAAAACTAAGACTTTTACAATTGCATTTTATTTCCATTATGTTTCTAATATTATCGTTACATATTGATTTTAATTCTTTATTATAATTACAAATTTTTCGTCCTTATGGTGGTAGGAGTTTATACCTTATTTTAGGAATATATTTACTTCAATCTGACCCTATTATTTCTTTACTTTTAGAATTATTTAAAAGTCTGGCTATATGTATGTTGTCTATACATTTATTAATGAAGTTTATGGTTAATGTAAATTTTCTATTTTTATTATTAACATTTATTTTACGATTATAGTATTTTGTATTACAATAACTGTTTATTATGCAACATAGCATATCATATGTTTATGAAATATAGTTTGCCTATTATGCTGTATATTATATATGTGTTTCCTAAACCTAGTTTTTAACATTTGATATGTTTTTCCTATATATTGCAATCCACATGTACATTGTATTAGATACACTACACCTTCGGTATTGCAGTTACAATTATTATTAATATTTAATGAAAACATTTGTTTGTCGTATTACTTACAATACAATTATTATTATAACATCACAAACTTTACAATTTTTTCTGTTACATTTAAAAGATCTAAAATTAAAATCATTAGTACTTGCGTATTTTTCCAATCTGTTTGAGTACATGTAACTTTTAAGTCACAATTTTTCTCGTTGCTTTTTCGGTGTCGCCACCTAGTTTAGTTGACTCATACTAAACTTACAACGAGCCATCCAGCAGCATCTGACAGGGGGCTGCCCTGCTTAAGGCGGTTGCAGGCTGGAACAAGATCTATAAAGATCTACCACCTTCACTCCACACGCTACTCAGAATTATCAATATATTCGCGCTAATCAGAATTATCAATATTACATTTGATTCATAGACTCAATATGTGTAATTTTACTAACTCCTAAATTAAATTAAAAAATTTAAATTGAATATTAGTTTGTAGCATGGCAATACCACATATTTTCTAAAATATGTTATCTAAGTGCTTTAATATATCAATTATTTTTTCTGTTCAAGCATTTCCTTTTTGTTGAATATAGTACAACGCAATTATTAGGATAACATTAAATAACATGTAGTTTTAAACGACAATATATGCCGCTGACTAATTTGATATTTTGTTTAAAAGTGATGCTTTTAGATTTATTTTCAAATAATCAACCAGGATTAATATATTATTATATTAAATAATATAATAATTTAATATTACAATTTAGAATGACATTTTTTATATTATTATATTATATAATATAATTTAATAATATAATTATCACTATTATCACTATTACCAGGCTAAATATTATTATATTTTTTAGTGTCATTCAGCTTTAAAATCCCATTGGAATTAGCTTTAAAAACGCACTGTAAATAAAGCCCTATCAAACATGAAAAATAAAAAATGTTAAAATCATATCAATCGAAAAGATCAATTATTTATTTTTATGCAATTCAATAGTAAAATAAAAATTTCTATCGAAATAAATATGTGACATTTTTATGATAGAAATGAAAATTTATCGAAATAAAGATGTGACACCTTTATGATAGAAATAAAAATTTATCGAAATAAAAATTCCTATCGAAATAATGATATGAACATCTTTATGATAGAAAAAACCTTTTACCCACAGTCTTCGTTGATGAATATTTAGAAAAAAATATGAAAAAATAAATAGATATTTTCAATACTTATAAAATATGAAATTTTTATTTTCCAAACTAAGCAAATAAATTAACTAAAACTGTGCAAATATTGTATTAAAATCTTGTGTTAAAATCAATTATAGATCTTGTTTTAAAATGTACAAATAATTACTAAAATAACAAATTAAAAACTTTATACATTCATGTACTTTATATAGGAAACTTATAATACTCGTTTTTAAAGAGTATTTATTGAGCAATTTGATTAAATCTTTTTCTTCTTCAACGTTCGTTCCGCTTCGTTACGTTGTCCGCCTAGAACGTAGCATTACCATTGTAGTCGCCATTCTCGAAGTTCATTGAGATATCATTTCATAATGTTGATGCTACCGTTTTTTAGTCTGGCTTGATACAAAGTATATTGCAAACATCCTCCTTTCTCAGCACGGGCTTGGAACTGGTTATGGCGGAGTTATTGCTTATCATAAATTGATCGATCTGCGAAAATTGAGTTGATCTCTATTAATGAATTAAGACAAATCTAAATATGACTGATACACATTGCGAAAATATCGGATGGATACAAAATATTTCTTTAATTCAATGTTTTTCAAATGTATATATAAACTTTTGATAGCAGAAGCTATCGAAATATAGATATGCACATTTTTGGAATAAATCCTTTTTGCTCACTTTCTTCCTTCATGAATATTTATAAATTTATATTCAACAAAGAAAGCGTCTGATAGGAAGGCCGAAATTGCGGTGGATGGACGTCATGATTTGATAAGTGTGGGACTGGAAACCAAAGACGCCCTAGATAGAGCTAAGTGGAGGCAACTCTCAAAAGCAGCCGACTCCGTCCCTACACGGGAAAGACGCAAAATAAAAAGAATTATCTTGATATCATAATATTTATTAAATATAATTCATATTAAACAGATGACCTACTTTTCCCGCCAATTAATATTCTGATTGAAGGAATCAGGAAGACTAAGCAGCATAAACTGACTCTATGCTGTTTCGAATTTTGTCTCACCAGTAGTGGGCTGTTGCAAAACTGGATTTAAGTTAAGCACTGACAGCCCAATAAGTCCTAGTACACATCCATTTACTAGGAACTAACACTGGTGAGTATTTATCAAGAATAATTCACTCACCACGACCTAACACTTAGAATTTAAAAGTACTCTTATCGATCGCATACACCAAGCTCCTTCATCGTTGGCAGTAATTAAATAGATAACCTACTTTTGCCGCCAATATTTATTCTGATTGAAGGAATCTGGAAGATAAAACAACGCAAGCTGACTCTATGTCGTTTCGAGTTTTGAGTCTCATCAGTAGGGGGCTGCTGCACTACTAGATTGAAATGCAGCAGAAATCGGAAAGGCTAAACAGCACAAACTGACTCTATGCCGTTTCGACTTTTGAGTCTCGTTAGTAGGGGCTGCTGCACAACTGGATTAAAGTGCAGCACCCCTAGACAGAAAAATATGTCCTTCTAGTACACATCCATGTGTTAAGAACTAACACTGGTGACTATTCATCAAGAATAATTCACTCACCAGGACCAAATGAGTGCAATTTTTTCAACGTCGGAGCATCAAAGCTCCATGGAAAAAGCGAAATCTCTCGAATTTTCAAGCAAATTGGATTCAGATAAAGGTAATTTCCTTGTTAAAGACGATAATTTCACCGAAAAAAGGTAAGTGATGTTTTCGTGTCTGACTCTGGTGACTCTGGGGAGCTTCCCCATGTTCCAAAAATGAAAAATTTATTACTTATTGCTGGTATCAAACCTATTGAACGTCATCTACTGTTCAATACATTTCTTCGCGACTTTATTAACAATTTCCCAGGTCGCATACTGTTTAACTCAGTTAAGACTGGCGATAATTTACTAAGAATTTCTTTTGCATCCGCTGATATAGCAAAACAATATATGGACTTTTTTACAAAGAATCTTTCGCATCTTGGAACATTCAATTTTAAACCTATACAAGCTACTATTAAAATTACAAACTTTCCGCTTTTTCCCGATGATTCAGATATAAATTGTCTTATGAAAACGTATAAACTTTCCTCAGTCCGACAGTTAAAGTCTAAATTTGGCGACCCACTGCCGGTCGCATTTGCGAACACTGACCGTGATACTGGTGAGGTCATGTGTAGGACTTCAGCTAATCCTTTTATTGGATTTAATCTAAAATGCTCGCTGATCAGCGAAGACCTTTTTACTTATCCACATTGCAATAAGTGTCATAAATGGGGGCATTGGGCCTCCACTTGTAAGTTACCTCAACTGTGTGGCATATGCAGCAGTGGTTCCTGCTCCGCCCTGGCTAATAATTCCAAATGCTCAGCCAACCCACTCTGTAACAACTGCGGATTGGGGCATCCGTCTTGGTCCCGCAAGTGCCAGCATTTTACTAAATACAAGAATAAATATGTTCCTTCGTCTGCTGCTACTAAGACCTCTTTTTCTGACGCAGCCAAGACAATTCCTCCTGACAGAATGTCTAATGCGGACATTTTGTACCTAATAGAAAACTCTAAGAAAATGATACTTATGCAAATGGAGAACTTAATTAAACCACTGGTTAACTCTTTGGTACAAAAACCTACTGTTAGTCATGAAGAGTACTACCCCAAATCCAAAAAAGGGGTGGCTCTGCTCAACCGATCCCACCGAATAAGGTAGGAAAATTTCTTAAAGCCAGAAATACAAGCTCCACTCCGGGAAATGAAGATATTGCCCAGGGGGCACCGGTCGATGTCGGGGCTAGTGGTGGGAAGGGAAACCTTTCCACATTAGCTCTGTATAGGTCTACAGCCCCCGTCTAACTGATCTGTCACATGGTGAGTAAGCCCGAGCCTTTTTCACTGAATATTCTTCAGTGGAATTCGGGAGGTGCTTCTGCCCTTAGGCTTCTATCTGGTAGAGACGCAGATGTTATAGTCCTTCAGGCGACGCGGTCTATCCGTCTTCCCCAGGACATTACTCGATTTATCCATAAGCACATTTATACCCACTATACTCCGTATATAACCCCGCCTCACTCCTCTTCATCTCAAGGACTCTTGACCTTAGTTAAATGCTCTTTAAGGTCTTCCCTCATTCTAAACTTCTCGTGTCCAGCCCGGTCTTGTTTGGTAGTTTCACTCGTCAAGAACGGTAAACGCCTCAGTCTAGCCAACGTCTATATTCGTCCAGGAGAGATTCATAAAAACCGTGACCTCCTGGTTGGGATAATTGATGGCGGCTACGACATGGTACTAGGTGACTTCAACGACCGAACTGGTCGTTGGATTAATGCAGCACTCCGCAGAGCCAGGAACGGTTTTCTCATTCATAAACCACCGTACCCCACCTTTCATTGCACATCAACAAATTCTCTCTTCGACTTACTATTGCTCCACGAGAAGTGGTTGCTTAAACCGTTCTGCACGGAGCAATCGCGGCAACATCTGTCTACCTCTCATGACCTGATTCGTTGGCGGATAGAGGAGGATTCGCTACTTCGGAGAAGATTCCATTTTGACCCCATCAGAGTGGCTTTCTTCCAGGCAGCTATCCAACGCTCCCCCCGAATTGGCAATGAGAGTTTAACCAAATTTAATTCCTATCTCTCTTCGCAAGCCACCGCGATTTTATCGACTACCTATAAAGGTCGGATTTTCAGTCCCACTCCGACAAAACTCAAGGCTCTAGCTAAACTATTGCATCTCCCTGGTCTCTCTTCTTCTGCCAGACAAACACTCTCGACTGAATACTGGCGGACCAGATACCGGTTCCAGCTGAGTAAGGATAGCACGAGTATCGCTCGTCTTAACCCTTCTCAGTCTTCCTTTTGGAAGATTTTCAAGAAGGAGAAGTTTGTTTGTTGGAGGGATAGGGCTGCCGGGTGGATCGGTAGTATAGGCCTTGGAAAAGCTTTGGAGGAGTCACTATCCCTACACAATTATGGAGCCACTCAATCACCGCAACCAATCCCGCCTTGGGGAGACTTCAGGAGTAGAGATATATCTGTTCCAGATATTCTTAATGCCTGGGGACCTCTTCCGGGCACCTCCAAAGCCGTCGCTCCACTCTCTTCACGTGTCTGTCAGCTTTTGACAGCCGATCAAAGAAGGGAGGTGGCCGTCACAATGCTTTTAGCCACCCCATCCGATGTGGCCGGTATCAATATTAGTCGAAGAATTTTTTTACCTAAAAAATATCCGGTCTCATGTCCTAAAGACCTGCGGCCCATTTCGATTCAAAATTCCCTCGTATCGATCTACGAACAAGCGCTTGCGCATAGAATCCGCGATCATTTAAGTAGGCGAAATTTAATCCCACCTGGTTTCCATGGGTTCGTCAAAGATCGCTCGGTCTATTCAGCAGTAGGTGAAGTGCATCAGTTTTGTCGGGAGAATAGCCATCAACTTGCTGTGGCTGTTTTCCTTGACTTTTCTGCTGCATTTGACCGCATCTCTATTCCTTTTGTTATCTCTTCTCTCAGGTCCCTCCGGTTGCCTGCGAGAATTGTTAACAGGGTGGAGATACTGCTGTACACCAAGCGATTTTACTATGATGATGACCTTGATGCGCGTCAGTTCTACCCTATTACGGGTGTGCCTCAAGGTTCCCCTCTTTCTCCTATCTTGTATCTTGCTGCTTCCATAAATCTCTTCAAAATATTTAAACAACGCGATTAACGTCTAGTGGTGTACGCTGATGACACCACAGCCCTGTTTTCTGGACGCAGGTGTAAGGACGTAGTCTCTAACATCAGCCATTTCTTTTTAAGATTAAAAGACCAGTTGCCCAGGTCCAATCTTGTTTTAAACTCCGCCAAATCGCAGGTGGTTGTCTTTCATGGCTCCCCTGCGACGAAGCAAAAGCTTAAGAGACTAGCACTCTCTGCTCTAGCCTCCTTATTTGCCTCTGAACCACTTCCTATCTTCACAAGTCGATTAAAATACCTGGGGTTCACCGTTTCGGTGAACTGGTCGGCGAAAGCCGACCTGGATAGACTAAAACGTATCCAGAAGAGAGCTAGTTGGGCTCTGAAACGGGCCCAGCATCTGTCGTTGAATGTGAAAACTCAGGTGCGCCTATGGGGCACCTGGGCTATCTCGGGATTAGTCTTCTTCTCTAGAGGACTCCCCCCAGAGAGAAGACTAAGGTTTCTTAAGCTACTCGTCTCCCGCTTACCCAACATTGTTCGCGCCGACTGGACTCTTCGGGGGGTGAAAGACCCCGGGTGGTTTAGTCGGAAAGCAACGTGCTGGATTGGTTGGAGGGCTCAGATCCCTTTGGATTTGGGGTCCGCCATGAATGGTTGAAGAAGATATAAGAGGTTAAACAATGAACTTCGGGCCAAAGTCCGTTAAAAGTTTTGGTGACTTTATTTATTACTTATCTGACTCTATTGTCTCTTTTTAATTACAGCCTGTATTTTCTTTAATAAAATCTTTATTATTATTACTCACCAGGACCAAACACTTAGAATGTAAAAGCACTCTAATCCTGCGCATACACCAAGCTCCTTCATTGCTGGTAATAATTAAATAGATGACCTACTTTTCCCGCCAATTTATATTCTGATTGAAGGAATCTGGAAGACCAAACAGCACAAACTGACTCTGTGTCGTTTCGAGTTTTGAGTCTCATCAGTAGGAGGCTGCAGCACAACTAGATTGAAGTGCAGCAGGGATCGGAAAGACTAAACAGCACAAACTGACTCTATGTTGTTTCGACTTTTGAGTCTTATCAGTAGGGGGCTGCTGCACAAATGGATTAAAGTGCAGCACCCCTATACAAAACAATATGTCCTTCTAGTACACATCCATGTACTAGGAACTAACACTGATTAGAGTATTCATCAAGAATAATTCACTCACCAGGATCAAACACTTAGAATTTAAAAGCACTCTTATCGAGCACATACACCAAGCTCCTTCATTGCTAGTAGTAATTAAATATATGACCTACTTTCTCCGCAAATTTAAATATAAATTGGCAACCATTAATTTTAAGCAAACAACCATTGATTTTAAGCTTTAAATATGTTACGTAATAAAATATTATTTAATGCTTAAAAAATAATAACAAAACTTTGTACAAACTTTATACAAAACCTTGAAATAAGGTTTTGTATATTTTTGTTAAAAATATACAAAACCCTGTATAAACCTTATATAAAACCTTATATAAGGTTTATAACCAATATATATAACTATATACATAAATATTTTTAAATATATACTGAACCAAATATCCGTTCTTAATCACTATTTACATATTTTTATCATTGAAAATTTGAAAATTTAAATTTATTTACTCAGATACGCTTTAATTTAGATATCTTACATTATGATGAATATCTTGTTTTACTTCGGATTATTTTATACTAATAGATTTATAAGCTATTTACGTTAATTTAATTTTAAATTAAAATTTACTTTACTAAAAATGCAGTATTTATATGTAAATGATAAAAATATGGCATTTTTAATATTACATTTTTATACTAAAAATGCAATATTTTATACTTTCGATCTTTTTTATATTTCTACGATATTTTAATTTTAGTTATAGTAAATTTGGCTGTAATCAAATTTGTACGTTGACGGATATAATTTAAGATCGCTTTTATGTTGTAAAAGCGACAGTAAAAATTTAAGTAATCTTTTACGAATATAAACATAAAATAGTAAAAAGGCTATGTAAAATCTATATTGATCTAGTAAATAATAATAACTTAATCTATGCTGATCTTATTATTAATCTACATTAATCTAGATCTATATTATATAATAATCTATATTAATGATGATACAATTCTTATAATTTAAGATCGCTTTTATGTTGTAAAAGCGACAGTAAAAATTTAAGTAATCTAACTTACTTAATGTACTAACTTCGCCAAGCACAGTTTCCGATCTTTTACGAATATAAACATAAAATAGTAAATAAGTTATGTAAAATCTATATTGATCTAGTAAATAATAATAACTAAATCTATGCTGATCTTGATATTAAATCTACATTAATCTAGATCTATATTATATAATAATCGTTATATAATAGTTATTTAATTATATAATTATATAATAGTTATATACTTATATAATAGTTATATAATAGTTATTTAATTATATAATTATATAATAGTTATATAGTTATATAATAGTTATTAATGATGATACAATTCTTCCAGATCAACGATCATATACTCAAAATTATTTTATTTTAGATAAAGAATCAAATTATAAGACAGAGCAAATAGCATTACTGTCGACTCATACACATTGTAATGGGCATATCACACATATTGATATCGAATACGTTCAGAATCAATTGTTTACATTCAGATTTAGTTATATTGAAATTTGTCTATTTAATTTAAGGAAATTTTGTCATGATTAACCATCAATAATCTATCATTTTTACGCTTTATTACATTGATGCTGTAAAACAAAACATTTATAGATATTATAGGCTAAGATTTTATTTAAAGGTTTACTTTTAAAAAAATTTGCTAAATACTTGAGCTGTATAAAATAGTTGACTTATCTTCTTACGTGATTTAAAATTTTAATCGATAATTAAAACAAGTGTATCTACTGAGACTCTTTATTTTAACGAAGTATTTATCTACAGAAAAACAATAAAATTATACGAATCCGATAAATATTAAGCTACATTTATTTGTCAAATGCTGTGCAAAACAGAAAACAAATTATCGATATTTAGAGCTTTTGATGTTATTGCGTTGTCACTTTTTGAAAACCCACAGATGTTCAATTATCTCGAGCAGATACAAGTTTTCCACTTTTGTTCAAAAGTGGATGCGCTTATGTTAATTTTTACAGAGAAAGAAAACGAAAAATTGCTTCAGAAGATCTGCGTAGCGAATAAATAACATTTAAATAATAGTCGGCCACATTACATGCATTTTCACTATTTCATTTGCTTTGCAAGCTGTAAGTTACAAAGTAAATCATCCATCACACTTGAAATAACAGGTTCCTGCTGAGAGCTTATGAAAATAAAACTTTATTTTGCATTCAAACCACCAATATAAGGAGGGTGCATCGTGACTTCTATATGCACTTCCAGCCGTCACGGCCTAAATTATTGATTTAGTCGAATCATCTGTCAATGTGAAGATTTACAAATTAGACAAAGTTACACTATAGAAAATGCATTTTTAATAGCATCCCGACAAGCAGCTTCACAGTTCTAAAACAACTTTTGATGTTTTCAAGCGTTTTCTATTGGGTCGTGCGGTAATTGTTGATATTAAATTCGGTTCTATTTGAATTTTGAGTTATCATGTTGAGTATCAACAGTAGCCATCAATGAAATATTAGATAAATTACAGACTTTTTTCAGATTGCTTTAAACAACAAGTGAGTGAATTTTTAAAAGTTGCATAAAACATCGAAATCGAATTCGGACCAAATGTAACTTTTTAATTGCGAACCGTCCCGAGAATACAAAAGACTTTATATAGATACTTCAACTGTACTCAGTTAAATAAATTAGTATTTTAAATGTAATATTTTTTTTGCTATCGCCGATAGCAAAAACATCCTTATTTAAAACGAATTGTCTAACCACCATAACTTTTTCGTAAATGTGAATAGTGACATGAGTACAATATCAGTGAAGGTTATAAAATCTAAAATTTTATACTATGATATAGTATTAAAGTTTTTTATACCATACAGTAATAAAAATTACAGTAATAAATAGGAGGTTACAAAAACAGTTGACTTGATAAATAAATTCGATCTTAATCATGATCAACTATTTAGCAACTTCGACTAATTTAGAAGGCAAAAACGAATCCCTTAAGTCAAGTATACAAAATTCGTTCCAAATTATTAAAGGTAGTTGAATCTGTTTGCTAAGTTCTTTTATTTTAAAAGAACATTTTATAAATAAAATGGTTTGGGAATATTTCAAATTGCTGAAATGAATAAAATATTTTTCAGTTATTTTAAAAAAGGAGAATATTTGATTAAAGTTCTCTTGAAGAGCTGATCGTTGAATGAATTCAAATCATAAAAAGTGCTCTCGTTGTATTTCAAATTAATTTGTACACGTGTTGTTCAAGCGTTTTGTTATTGTGAATAGTTGATAGTGATCCATTATTGATAAAGAATTATTGGAGCAGGATGATTTTCCTTCTTTCCTTCCAGAAAGAAGGAAAATTTTATTTGACATCTACTAATTTCTGTTAGAATCTTCAGAAAATTACTGAAGATAATCATCTTCAGATGTTATGGAAATCATAATCAGAAAAAATCATCTTCAGATGATTTTCAGACTTCAGAAATCATTTCTGAAGAAAAATGAAGTTGAGACATCGGAATCATCTTCAGATGATTCATTAGACTTTAGAAAATCATCTTTAGCAAATTTATGTATTTTTTAAGATGCGAATGAAAATAACAATTTTCTAAAAATCTACGATTTTAATTTTATGAAGTTGTTCTTAATTATATCGAACGGTTAATTAATCCCTTCATACAATTAGTCCAAAATGGTATCACTATCATGTTAATATCAAATTTAAATTTTACTTCTTAGGATTTGCATGGCTAGAGCGGTAAATTTCGTTTCTGGTTTTAGGTTTAATAAATTTAATTAAATTAATTCAAAAAATAAATAATTATTAGAGCTGGATTAAATAAAAGAGGAAATTATTTTTGATATGATATTTCGCTAACTTATGTTAGAATCTTCAGAAAATTACTGAAGAAAATCATCTTGAGATGTTATAAAAATCATAATCAGAAAAAATCATTTTCAGATGATTGAAAAAAAAAACATTGTAATTTTCTGAAGATGCTAATAGAAGTTAGCGAAATATCATATCATGAATAATTTCCTCTTTTCCTTCATCCAGCTCTAATAATTCTTTATCAATAATGGATTAATATCAACTATTCAATATTCAGAAGAATTATTAGACTGGATCAAAGAAAGAAGGAAAATTGTATTGATATTTCGCCAACCTCGTTTAACATCTTCAGAAAATTACAATCGTAATTTATGTAGCCTAGTGAGGTTATTTATGATGAATAAATAACCTCACTAGGCAGAGGTTATTGCCCAATTGTCGCTGTACTCGTTGGGTCCTTAATGGATACGGCAAGTATAGAATCGGTGAACCGATGTGCAGAGTAAACAACGGTCCAGGATTTCTTAAGAAATGCGGTATTTATTGAAAATGATGTTGCTTGATAAACTGGACTTTTATTCACGACTTTCAGTCATTATATCATTTCTAGACATTTCACCTTAGCATCGAAATGATGAGTACCCGGCAACACTCATCAGTAGAATGAAGTACCCACTACTGTTTCGTTTGCCTGTGTGAAATTGTTAATGAAGACGTTTCCGACACTTTACTTAATTGACTTAGACTTACGCTCTTTTCCAGATCGAATTGCTGTGCGGACCATCCAGCAACAACCTCTGCCTAGTGTTTAAGGATGGGTCGCACAACAGTTTGATCTAGTAGTTTTATGATAAAACATATATACATATGATACATCAAATCAACCGAATTATTGTGCAGTATCTACCCAGCACATAGTGCATAGTATTTAAAATAGTTAATAATGATCCATTATTGATAAATAATTATTAGAGCTGGATCAAAGAAAAGAAGAAATTATTTTTGATATTTCGCTAACTTTTGTTAGCATCTTCAGAAAATTACAATTGGAAATTTCTGAAGATGCTAACAAAAGCTAATGAAATATCATATTAAATATTTTATTTTTTGATCCAGCTCCAATAATTCTTTGTCTTGTTATTTATTATAATCATTTTTTGTAAGGAATTTAGCTCATACAAAGTGACCTCTTTGTATTTCAAATTAATTTGAAATTATTTCAAATGCTTTGTTATTGTGAATAGTTGACAATAATCCATCACTGATGAAGAAATATTTGTACTGGATCAAAGAAAGAAGGAAAATGCTATTTGATATTTCCCTAACCTCTGTTAGAATCTTCAGAAAATTACAATGTTTTTTTGAATAAAAAAACATTGGAATAAAAAAACACTGTACATTTTAAAAAACATTGTAATTTTCTGAAGATTCTAACAGAGGTGAGGGAAATATCAAATAACATTTTCCTTCTTTCTTTGATCCAGCTCTTATAATTCTTTATCAATAATTAGATCAGTACCAATAATTATTTATAAAATCTAATATTAAAGATAATAATATAATCGTTGTGTAAAATATATATTAAGTTATAAATAACAAAATGACGCTAAGAAAATAGTAAAATAATTTAAAAATTATAAGGATTTAAAAATGACACGAAATTTCAAAGTATCATATCCGGTGTGGCGACGGCAAATGACCAATTATTCATTTTACACTCAACAATTAATTGACAGGCTAGTCGCGAACTGCAAAAGATAAAAAACTAATGAAATTACGCATAGAAAATTTAGCTTACGTAGGCTTTAATCCATGAGCTATCGCAAGCATATCTTTTTCTTCCTCAGATGGTTCTTTAATACTTGCATATTCATCAGATTTCATTATAACATGGCATGTTGTGCATTCCAAATTCCCATCGCAAACAGCTAGCAAGATTTAAAATATTGTAATCAGAATTTAAAATATTTCATATTAAATGTTTCATATTAAAATTCGTTTAATACAAAATATTTGAAACTTACATTAAAATTTTAATTTCATATTAAAAGTTTGAAATTTATTTCATATTTAAAAATCTTTAATTTTAATATTTCATATTTAAATAAATTATTATCACGAAAGCTTGAGATGTATTTTAGTATTTCATATTAAATGTTTCATCTAAAAATTCGTTTCATATTTAAAAATCTTTAATTTTAATACTTTATATTTAAATAAATTATTATCACGAAAGCTTGAGATGTATTTTAATATTTCATATTAAATGTTTCGTATAAAAATTCGTTTCATACAAAATATTTAAAACTTACTGTACGGAGTAAACAGATAATAAGTGTCGAAACGTGAAATGTAAGTCTCGGTCAGCAGCTGGTGAGACCAACGAGGCGGATTAGCAGCGTTTCTCTATATCAAGAGTAGTTTAATACAAAATATTTGAAGCTTACATTAAATTTTTAATTTCATATTAAAAGTTTGAAATTTATTTCATATTTAAAAATCTTTAATTTTAATATTTCATATTTAAATAAATTATTATCACGAAGGCTTGAGATGTATTTTAATATTTCATATAAAATTTTTCATATTAAAATTCGTTTCATATTTAAAAATCTTTAATTTTAATATTTCATATTTAAATAAATTATTATAACAAAAGCTTGATATGTCTTTTAATATTTCATATTGAATGTTTTATATAAAAATTCGTTTCATACAAAATACATGACACTTACATTAAAATTTTAATTTGAAATATTTCATATTATCACAAAATCAGTTATTATCAAACAGTTTTTGAATCTTTAATTCAACAGAGATAAAAATCGTGGAAAAAACTATAAGGTGTGAGTGCGAACGTTTGTTTTTAGATTTCGTTCGGTTTTCAATTTCTTATTTATAAGAAATAAGAAATAATTATTTCTTATTTTGAAATAATAAATAATCATTTTTACGTTTTTTAAAGCAAAGTTGGTTTACGCCAACTAATTACGAGTGATAAATTCTAGTTCTACTTTATTAGCAAATTTTAAATACGTTTCGTAATAAATTAAATGCAATGTAAAATTTGATATGTTTAAAAATACCATTTATTAATAAGATACCGAATTATACTACCACCTTCGATGTCTATTCCTGACGCCATAGCTTCTTCCAAAACAGTATTACCAACACGTGCATTGATAAAACAATGTCTACCGTCGCGCTGGATAATTTTCAGATTAACAAAATTCGAATGCCTACGCTTAAATAGAATAAGTATAATTCAAGTACATTTGTTCAAATTAATTGCAATGGGTATGCAATGTTGCCAACTGATGAAAGATTTAATAATTAAGTTTAATCAAAAAATCGATTACCAAATTTTTGAGATTCGCTTGATCAGGTATATGGGAGAGCACTAGGTTAATTTGATGTTTATATGAGAAATGTTTCTGACTACCTTGATATTATATACCTATTATCGTTTTAGAACCCACCGTCGTTTGCTGTGAAAAACAATCGTTTTACAAATTCATGAATTTTCAAATTAAAGTTATGAATGTCTCTTTAGGATTCATTTGTAATGCTCAAAATTAGTATCTAATATTAATCTATATTACTCTAATTAAGTAGAACTCAAATAAATTTGTTCATATTAATAATATTGATGTACAATAAACTTGTTATTTTTAACGATTCCATAAAAATTGTTGGACGTTTTGTCAAACTAATATTAATTTACAGTTTATGATTTTTATAAGCAAAATCGGATCTTCACACTGATGTCATTAGTAAACTTAATGTACCAAACGTTATCCTACCTTTAACCTCTGCAACCTAGATACCGAATAAGAAGAGTATATTGAGATCGCAATTTTAGCGTTGTTGCACACTGTAATAATGCACCTGATCGAATATCTAAGGTATGAACGTTGCTTCTTTGTATATATAAAGTGGATGCCCATTTGATGTTATTGATAAAATATGCAAAAGCAAAAGCACTGGCAAATGCAAGCGAAGGTCTCTTTAATAGGACTGGCAATCCTCTGCATCCAGTAGTGGGAGGGATCTCCCACTACTGAATTTAGTGGGTCTCCCACTACATGGGAGACCATATAGTTGATCAATAGTAGATCATAGTAGATCCACTATTATGTAGTGGATCTCCCACTACAGTGGTGGGAGTCCAGTAGTGAGAGTGCCTTCTTGACTTGCAGTTAAGCTTACCGCTCACTGTGTATAGGGAATTTGATTTTGTACTTTTGAAGACTTTTGTCTCATTTATATCAGGCAAGTTTTGCAGCGCTTGTCTCCACAGGGTCTGCAATAATGTTCTTTGCGCAATAGCATTGAGCTGGTACATATCGATCTTACTAATATATTACGAATTTTAATATTGCTAGAGAGCGCTATGCGAACGTTCGCTCTATTACCGAATTCTGAAATGGTGGAGGCAAGTGTTCGTTCCATATCGTATTTTACACGGTACAAGGCTTGATGGAATTCAAAGCTAACCCAGCTAGCATTATTCGTGTTGTCTTTTATTCGAGCTTTAATAAATTCATTCCTATTTTTAGATATGACTCTATCAATTGCCACCTGTATCTGACGTCTTTTATAACCGCGCTGTTTGAAATACCCTCTAATATTATCAGCGCAACTTATGTCTGAACTAAAAGGATCATTAACAAAAAAAGCAGTGTACTTTGTAAAATCAATGTAAAATTCTTCCGTCCAAAAAACGTGGTATAAAAATAAAAATCAAAGTGCGTGGAAATGGTAGTAAGCTCTAGTAACTGAAGAAGGCACCAGCCGAAACTAGTTTTTCTTTTAAAAATCATTCATTATCTCTGTTGCTTAATAATTAAATTGTTTAAATAATTATATATATATATCATTAAAAAATATTATCAATTTACTGTTGGGTTTTTTATTTTTGAACATCATTTTGATTATTGATATCTGATTCCTTAAAATGCTTTATTATACTCACTATATAAATTGTTGAATTTGTTCGTTTTATCGTTTATTTATAAGCGAAGGCAATCGTGATTTCATTGTAACGCAATGATATCAGAATAAAATAGGCGTTCGATTGCACACACGCATTATATATTAGATATAAGCATTTTTTCATTTGTAATATCAGAACAAAAACATGGAACAGAATTCAAGTATTTCTAAGGTAATTTCGACTGTAACAACACCTAAGGTAAGATATCTATTATCTAATGATTGTGATGGTAATGGGGTTCTTCCTCTCATACTCAAGCTTAAAAATCATATAATTATTAAATTGAAGGGGCCTATAGAAAGGCACAAATTGTACAACATTTTCATGCAAAGCTTTGTAGAGCAGTACATAAATAGAATATTATTTAATACGGTCAGGTACTACGATACGGAGGTTAAAATTTCCTTTGCCACCTCTGATTTGGCTAATGCATACAAAGATTTCTTCAATAAAAATCTATCCAAAGTGGATAGCCTGATTTCAAAGCCTATCAACGCTTCCTTGAAAATATCGAATCTCCCTCCTCACTTGGAGCAAAAAGACATTGGCGCACTTCAAATACTTTTCAGAGTCTCTAATGTTCGCCCCATTAAGTGGAAGAATGGGCTACCTATTTCGATAGGTTTTGTCTCGGCTCTCACCGACATTGCTGAGACGTTAACCAAAACATATTGCAACCCTTTCATAGGGTTTAATTTAAAGTTTATACTTCTCAATAATGATGACATGACCTTCACACACTGCAATCTCTGTCATGGATGGGGGCACTGGGCCTCAATGTGTAAGGCAGAGAAGATCTGTGGCTACTGTTCCTCTAAAGAATGTATAGATATGGGGGGATGTTCCTTTACTCCGTGGTGTGTTAACTGCTCTGGACCGCATCCCTCCTGGTCTAGGAGATGTGATGATTTTAAGGCGTATTGGCTCAAATTATGTCCTTCACATACAGTTAAAACTCCTGCTAGCTATGCTGAACCAGCGGTAGGATGTCTGACACGGACATTATACGTCTTTTTGATTCTAAAAAGCGAGCTATCTTAGGACAAATACAGCAACTCATCAATAGTCATTTCGCACTGCTTTATTCAGATCCAACGATCTCTCTCGTCAAAAAGCGAGGGGCTTCGGCCCACCCGTGCCTCCATTGAAGATAGGCAAACTACTCAAGGGCAAGTCCGGGAAAGCCTTTAACACTGGATATGAAGATATTACCCGTGGGCAAGTGCCCACCCTGGACGGAGTTAGTGGAGGAAAGGGCAGCCCTTCCGCCCCTAGCTCTGTCTAGGGATGAGGTTATTACGCCCAGCTAGCTCAACACAATGCAGAGTACTCGTGAGCCTTTTTCACTGAATATCCTTCAGTGAAATTCATGAGGTGCTTCTGCTCTTAGACATCTATCTGGTAGAGATGCAGATATTATAGTCCTTCAGGAGAAGCGGTCTATCCGTCTCCTCAGACATTACTCGATTCATCCCTAAGCATTTATGTTCCAACTATACTCCGTACATAACCCCACCTCACTCATCTTCATCTCAATGACTATTGACCTTAGTTGTGCTCTTTAAGGTCCTCCCTCCTTTTAAATTACTCATGTCCAGCCCTGTCTTGTTTAGTTATATCACTCTGTAAGAACGGTAAACGCCTGAGTCTAGCCAATTTCTACATCTGTCTAGGTGAGATTCACAAGAACCGTGACCTCCTGGATAGGATTATTGATAGCGGCTATGACATGGTACTTGGTGATTTCAATGACAGAACTGGTCGTTGGATTAATGCAGCACTCCGCAGTGCCAGGAACGGTTATCTTATTCACGAAACACCGTCCCCTCCTTTCATTGCACATCAACGAATGCACTCCTCGAATTATTACTGCTCCATGATAGGTGGTTGTTGAAACCCTACTGTACGGGGCAGTCGCGACAACATCTGTCCACATCTCATGACTTGATTCGTTTGCAGATAGAAGAGGATACGCTTCTTCGAATAAGATTCCACTTTGATCCTATCAAAGTGGATTTATTTCAGGCAGCTATCCAACGCTTCCCCCGAATTGGTAATGAGAGTCTAACCGAATTTAATTCCTACCTCTCTTCGCAAGCTACCGCGATGCTTTCGACTACCTACAAAGGTCGCATTTACAATCCCACTCCGACAAAACTCAAGACCTTAGCATATATGCTCCGTCTTCCCAATCTCTCAGTTTCTGTCAGACTAGCTCTCTCGAATGAATATTGGAGCACTAGGTATAGGTTCCAACTAGGTAAGGATAGGGCAATCATTGCTTCCCTTAATCCAGCTCAGTCTTCCTTCTGAAAAATATTCAAGAATAAGAAATTTGACTGTTGGTAGGATAGAGCATTGGGCTGGATTGGTAAAATAGGTCTTGATAAGGTTTTGGAAGAGTAACTATCCTTACATAATTATGGAACCACTCAATCACCTTAACCAATCCCGAGTTGGGGAGACTTTAAGAGTAGTGATCTATCTGTCACAGATATTCTTGACTCTTGGGGGTCTCTTCCGGACACCTCCAAATCCTTCGCTCCACTCTCTTCTCGTGTGTGTGAGCTTTTGACAGCCGAACAAAGAAGTGAAGTGGCCGTCTTAATGCTTTTAATCACCCATTTCGATGTGGCCGGCATCAACATTAGTAGACGAGATTTTATACCTAAGAACAATCAGGTCTCTTGTTTTAAAGACTTGCGGCACATTTCGATTCAGAATCCCCTCGTGTCGATTTACGAGAAAGCGCTTGTGCGTAAATCCGC
This sequence comes from Pomphorhynchus laevis, assembly GCA_012934845.2. Lineage (NCBI taxonomy): Eukaryota > Metazoa > Acanthocephala > Palaeacanthocephala > Echinorhynchida > Pomphorhynchidae > Pomphorhynchus > Pomphorhynchus laevis. Next base: position 148,122 of record WNNJ02003183.1, read on the forward strand.
AAACCATGATCTCTGGGTTCGTCAAAGATCGCTCGGTCTATTCAGCTGTAGGTGAAGTGCATCAGTTCTGTCATGAGAATGGTCATCAACTTGCTGTGGCTGTTTTCCTTGACTTTTCTGCTGCATTTGACCGCATATCCATTCCCTTTGCTATCTTTTCTCTCAGGTCCCTTGGGTTGCCTGTGATAATTGTTAACAAGATGAAGTACTGCTGTACACCAAGCGATTCTTTTATGAAGACGACCCTGATGCCCGTCAGTTCCACCCTTTTACGGATGTGCCCCAAAGTTCCCTTCTTTTTTCTATCTTGTTTCCTGCTGCATCCATTGAACTTTTCAAAATATATAAACGCGAATAACGTCTTGTGGTATACGCTGATGATACCATAGTCCCGTTCTCTGGACGCAGGTGCAAATACGTAGTCTCGGACATCAGCCGATTCTTTTAAGATTAAAAGACCATTTAACCCGGTCCAATCTTATTTCAAACTCCGCCAAATCGCTGGCGGTTGTCTTCCATGGCACCTCTGCAACAAAGCAAAAACTTAGGAGATTAGCACTCTCTGCACTCCCCTCTATTTTGACTAATCAACCACTCCCCACCTTCTTGAGTCAAGGAAAATACCTGGGATTCACCGTTACGGGGAATTGGTCGGCGAAAACTGACCTGGATAGATTTAAACGTGTTCTGAAGAGAGCTAGGTGGGCCCTGAAGAGGGCTCAGCATATGTCATTAAATGGGAAAAACCATGTGCGCCTCTGGGTACTTAAACTATCTCGGGATTAGTCTTCTTTTCTAGAGTACGTCCCCCCAGGGCAAAGGTCGAGGTTTCTCAAGCTCCTTGTCTCTCGTTTACCCAGCGTAGTCCGCCTCGACTGGACTCTTCGTGGAGAGGGTGTAAAGATCCCCGTGTGATTTAGTTGGAAGGCGGCGTGTTGGATTGGTTGGATGGCTCAGATCCCACTTAACCTGAGGCATTGAAGATAGATTAAAGACTTCAAACAAACTGAATTAAAAAGATATTTCTGACATGTTTTTTGTTATTCGTTTTTAACCGACATTTATCCTCATGTATTATTTTGTTAAGAAAATCTTTATTTATTTTATTTTAGTGAATTTGTTCGTTTCATCGTTTCTTTATAAGCGAAGTAAGTAAGTAAGGGTTTTATTAATAACTATATAACTGATAAAAACTTAAGAAACAAAAACATGCAAAAGACAACTTAAAATAGAAACTGTTCACGACGTGTATTTTGAAATCTTCAACTTATATTCACGGCCTCAGGTCCAGAGGGATCTGAGCCCCTCGGCCGCACCAGCGCGCCGCCCTCTGACTGAACCATTCGGGGTCTCTCACACACCTAAGAGTCCAGTCAAGGCGGACTATGGTTGGTAATCTCGAGATGAGGAGCTTGAGAAACCTTAGTCTTTGTTCTGGGGGACGTCCTCGTGAGAAGAAGACTAATCCCGAGATAGCCCAAGTACCCCAGAGGCGCACTTGGGTTATCCCATTCAATGACAGATGCTGGGCCCGTTTCAGAGCCCACCTAGCTTTCTTCAGGATACGTTTAAGTCTACCCAAGTCAGCTTTCGCCGACCAATTCACCGTAACGGTGAACCCCAGATATTTTACTCGACTCGTGAAGATGGGGAGTGGTTGATGCTGCAAAATGGAGGAGAGTGTAGAGAGTGCTAGTCTCTTAAGTTTCTTTTTGGTGGCAGGAACGCCATTAAAGACAACCACCTGTGATTTAGAGGAGTTTAAAATAAGATTGGATGGGGGCAACTGATCTTTTAATCTTAAAAAGAAACGGCTGATGTCAGAGATTACATCTTTGCACCTGCGTCCAGAGAACAAGGCTGTGGTATCATCAGCATATACCACTAGATGTTGATCACGTTTAAAATTCTTGAATAATACAATGGATAATACAATGAATAATACAATGAATAATACAATGAATAATACAATGGATATGAGGGCGTTTTGAATCGAGATGGGCCGCAGATCTTTAGGACAAGTGATTAATCTCTTTTTAGTTAAAAAAACTCGACGGCTGATGTTGATTTCCGCTATGTCAGACGGGGAGGCTAATAGCATTGTGATGGCGACCTCCTTTCTCTGACTGTATGTCAAAAGCTGACAGACACGAGTGGTGAGTGGCGCGTGGGATTTGGAGGTGCCCGGGAGTGGTCCCCAGGAGTTAAGGATATCTGTAACAGATAAGTCCCTACTCCTGAAGTCACACCAAGGCGGGATTGGTTGGGGAGAATGAGTGGCTCCATAATTATGTAAGGAAAGTGACTCCTTCCAGCAAACAAACTTCTCCTTCTTGAATATCTTCCAGAAGGAAGCCTGAGAAGGGTTTTGGTGAGCAATGCTTGCCCTATCCCTGCTCAGCTGGAGCCTATATCTAGAGCTCCAATATTCATTCGAGAGGATATGTCTGGCGGAAACAGAGAGATTGGGAAGGTGCAACATTTTAGCTAGGACCTTGAGCTTTGTTGGAGTAGGATTGTATATTCAACCTTTATAGGTAGTCGAAAAGATCGCGGTAGCTTGCGATGAGATGTAGGAACTAAATTCGGTCAAACTCTCAATTCCAATTCTGGGGAAGAGTTGGATAGCTGCCTGAAAGAAGGCCACTCTAATAGGATCAAAGTGAAACCTTCTTCTAAGCAACGTATCGTCCTCTAGCCGCCAGCGAATTAGGTCATGAGAGGTGGTCTGTTGTTGACGCGACTGCTCGGTGCAAATGGGTTTCAACAACCACATCTTATGTAGCAGTAATATGTCGAGGAGAGAATTTGTTGTAGAGCAATGAAAGGTTGGGGAAGGTGGTTTATGAATAAGATAGTCGATCCTTGCTCTGCGGAGTGCTGCATTAATCCAACGACCAGTTCTGTCGTTGAAGTCACCAAGTAACATGTCATAACCGCTCCCCAATATTTGATCCAGAAGGTCACGGTTCTTGTGAATTTCTCCTGGCCGAATATAGACATTGGCTATGCTTATACGCTTACCGTTCTTACAAAGTGATATAGCTAAACAAGATAGGGCTGGACAAGAGTAGTTTAATAGGAGGGATGATCTTAAGGAGCTTTTTACTAGGGTTAAAAGACCTTGTGATGAAGAGGAGTGAGGGGGGGGGTTATGTAAGGAGTAAAGTGGGTGTATATGTGCTTAGGGATAAATCGAGTAATATCCTGGGGGAGACGGATAGACCGCGTCTCCTGAAGGACTATAACATCTGCATCTCTACCAGATAGAAGGCTAAGGGCGGAAGTACCTCCCGAATTCCACTGAAGGATATTCAGTGAAAAAGGTCCTTGATTACTTCCCATTGCGTAAGTGTTACCGAAGTGGGACGCCCTCCACCTAGTCGCAACTAGAGGCGGAAAGGTCACCTTTACCGCTTCCCGTCACGACAAATGGAGTCGCTTGCCCACGGGCGATATCTTCATTTCCCTCGTTAGCCATAGCCCAGATCGAATCCTTCCGAGCAAGCTTCAGAGCGGCTATGCTCAGCGCTGACCCGTTTCGTTTCTTAGATTTTGGTGGCTTCTTAATATTGTTGGTCTTCCCAGAAGGAGGAGAACGGAAGGATTCCGCTAATTGACCCACCAATTTTTGGACCAATTTTTCAAGTTGAATCATTGATGCCTGATGCTGCATTTCAATAAGTTTAAGAATTTCCGTGTCCGGCATCCTGTCGTCTTTCTTGTTAGACGAGAGAGCTTCCACGAAGCTAGTCGGTTTTGCTGTCACACCCCTGTGTCTCTTTTGATACGCTTTAAAGATTTTACACTTTTTTGACCATGCGGGGTGCTCACCACCGCAGTTTGCGCAAAATGGCTTACTTTCGCACTTCTCAGGATGTATAGCAGTTGTACCACACACGCCGCACTTATGTGGTAAAGAACATCCAGTGGACCAATGCCCCCACTGATGACAATTGTTGCAGTGAGGGTACGTTAGTGAGTCGGTTTCGATTATTGAAAATCTCAAATTATACCCCATAAAAGGATTGCATGTCGAAATCGATAGTTTTAGAGCTTCATCAACCGGGGCATTGCAGAACGCCACGGGAATGGGAAAGCCTTTAATCCCTTTTATAAAGCGCACGTTAGAGATTTTGTAATCAGTTTCTAGGGCTGATATATCTTATTCTGAAATGTATGTGGGCATATTATTTATCTTTATTGTTGCCAGGATTGGTTTGGAAGCAATTATACCTTGTTCCGAATGCTCTTTTTTAAAGTAGTCGACGTACGACATTGCGAGATCAGGAGTGCAGAATGAGATTTTAATCTCAGATTCATAATATTTAATCGCATTGAACAATACTCTTTTTTTAAATCGATGGGCAAAGCCTCTTATAAAAACATTGAACATGTTCTGCCTTTCTAGAGGCACCAAAAGTCTGATAATTACCAGGTTGGATAATTTTGGTACCGGGGGAAGTTCACCCTCCGGAATATATTCAAGAGAAGCTAAATCTCCACTTACCTCGTTTATTGCATTGGCAGGAAAATTAGTTTTCATTGAGTTCTTTGAACGCTCCGACATGCTAAATTTACTCATGATTTTATAAGCGAAGGCAATCGTTATTTCATTGTAACACAATGATATTACATTTTAAAAGTAACATTGCATATTGTTATTCTATTCAAACAAACTACGAACAAGAACGAGATGAAAAAATGTGTAGTGTAAAATTAACGTCGAAGCTATCAAACGATAGCAACAATTTTGCCTGTATTCATTCTAAAATCAACGATCATCCTACGAAAAAAGATGAAATAATGGTAAATCTAACTACGAATCATTCAAGTAACAAGGTTAGTAATTTTCCCATGGTGTCAGGTGATGGTGAGGTGCTTCGCCCATCCCTAAATTGAAGAATTTGTTGATAATAAAAGTTAAAAAACCGGTGGAAAAACACGATATCTACAATAAATGTTTAGATCCTTCACCAAACAGTTTCAGAACAGGGTTCAATTTAACTCTGTCAGGTTACACCCGGCGGAGGTGAAGGTATATTTTGTCTCCAATGACTTCACCGCAAACTACATGGAGTACTTCTCCGCCAATTTAGCTATATATGGTGAAATCTCATCCAAGCCTATCCTGGCCTCTCTAAAAGTTTCAAATCTTCCCTGTTCAATAGAAAAAGATATATGCTCTTTTATGGCTAAATTCAAGGTCACTAATCTGAGGTCAATCCGGGGTAGGGACGGGAACCCTATCCCGGTTGGGTTTTGCAATGCTCCCGTAAATATTGCTGAGTCCTTATCCAATTCTGTGTCGAATCCCTTTATGGGTTTCGATATTAAATTCACTATCATAGAGAGGGATGATCTGACCTATCCCCACTGCAGCCGGTGTCACAAATGTGGACACTGGGCCTCCAGCTGCAGTGGGATCCTTTCGTGTGGGGTCTGTAGCTCGGTCAGCTGTCCTTCTCTTGCAACTACCGATCGCTGCGAGGCACCCATTCCTGCTCGAATTGCGAGGGGTGCCATCCTGCTTGGAGCAGGAAGTGCACTCTCTATTCAAAGAATATAGAAAGTTATTTTTGTTGAAATCTTCCAATCCCGCTAAGTCCTTCGCGGTTGCTGCAGCTCCACGTATGGATGACGCTGACATTCTACGGACTATCGACATAAAGACTACGAATGCTGTTCGGCAGATGGAGGAGCTAGTACTCTCTATCCTAATTGTTATCTGTTATCGGGACTAATCTTGTGCTTCCTGTTTCCACGGTTTTGGAGTCGTAAAAGAGTAAGGCTTCGGCCCATGCCGTCCCTCCGATCAAGATTAGGGAAGTTAATCCGAAAGATGACTAATAAGGGAAATGAATATACTGCCCAGAGACAAGTACCTTCCCTGGAGGGGGCTAGTAACGGGAAGGGCAACCTTCCTGCACCTAGCTCTGTCTAGGTAGGCAATCCCCCATCCAACTAATCCATCACAATGCAGTGTACTCGTGAGCCTTTTTCACTGAATATCCTTCAGTGGAATTCGGGAGGTGCTTCTGCCCTTAGACTTTTATCAAGTAGAGATGCAGATGTTATAGTCCTTCAAGAGACGCGGTCTATCCGTCTTCCCCAGGACATTACTCGACTTATCCCTAAGCATTTATGTTCCATCTATACTCCGTACATAACCCCACCTCACTCATCTTCATCTCAAGGACACTTGACCTTAGTTAAATGCTCCTTGAGGTTCTCGATCTTTTTAAATTACTCGTGTCCAGCCATGTCTTCTTTGGTAGTTTTACTCTGTAAGAACGGTAAACGCCCCAGTCCAGCCAATGTCTACATACGTCCATGGGCGATTCACAAGAACCGTGACCTCCTAGATGGTATTATTGATAACGGCTATGACTTGATAAATGTACTTCAATGAGAGAACTGGTCGTTGGATCAACGCATTACTTCGCAGAGCTAGGAACGGTTATCCTATTCACAAACCACCGTCACCAACCTTTTATTGCACATCAACAAATTCAATCCGGGACATTTTACTGCTTCACTCGAGGTGGTTGCTTAAACCCCTCTGTACGGAGCAGTCGCGCCAACAACTGCCCACCTCTCATGACCTAATTCGTTGGAGAATTGAGGAAGATACGTTGCTTCGAAGGAGGTTTCACTTTGATCCGTTCAGAGTTGACTTCTTCCAAGCGGCTATCCGACACTTTACCAGAATAGGAAATGAGAGTCTTACCGAATTTAACACCGACTTCCTTTTGCAAGCTACCGCGATTCTATCGACTACCTATAAAGGTCGCATATACAATCCCACTCCGACGAAACTCAAGGTCCTAGCAAAATTACTGGCCTTCCCCAATCTCTCTGCATCCACCAAACAGTTCCTCTCGAATGAATACTGGAGCACAAGATATAGGTTCCAGCTGAGTAGGGACAGGCAAGTATTGCTCGTCTTAACCCTTCTCAGTCTTCTTTTTGGAAGATATTCAAGAAGGAGAAGTTTGTTGGAGGGATAGGGCATTGGGTTGGATCGGTAGTATAGACATTGAAAAAGTTTTACAGCAGTCACTAGCTCTACTCAACTATGGAGCCACGCAATTACCTCAACCAAGCTCGCCTTGGGGTAACTTCAGAAGTAGGGATCTATCTGCTACAGATATTCTCAACTCTTGGGGTCCACTTCCGGGCACCTCCAAATCCGTCGCTCCACTTTCTTCTCAAATCTGTCAGCTTTTGACAGCCGATCAGAGGAGAGAGGTGGCCGTCACAATGCTTCTAGACTCACCATCTGATGTAGCAGGCATCAATATTAGTAAGCGAGTTTTTATTCCCAAGAAAAAATCCTGCTTATGCCCTAAAAGTCTGCGACCCATTTTGATATAAAATGCCCTAGTGTCGATTTACGAAAAAAGGGCTTGCGCGTAAAATCCACGATCATCTGAGTATGCGTAATTTGATCCCTGCAGGTTTTCATGGGTTCGTTAAAGGTCGCTCGGTCCATTCAGCAGTAGGTGAAGTGGAACACTTTTGTGGGGAGAATAGCCATCGTTCAGTTGTGGCTGTTTTCCTTGATTTTTATGCTGCATTTGGTCGTATCTCCATTTCTTTTGTGATCTCTTCTCTCAGCTCCATCGGGTTGCCTGTGAGAATTGTGAACAGGGTGGAGATTCTGATGTACACCAAGCGATTTTACTATGAAGACGACCATGATGCGCGTCAGTTCTACCCTATTACGCGTGTGCATAAAGGTTCCACACTTCTATCTTGTACCTTGCGGCCTCAATGAACCTATTCAAAATATTTAAACGCGAACAACGTATAGTAGTGTACATTGATGACACTACAGCCCTGTTCACTGGACACAGGTGCAAATACGTAGTCTCTGACATCAGCCGGTTCTTTTTAAGATTAAAAGACCAGCTACCCAAATCCAATCTGATCTTAAACTCTGCTAAATCGCCGGTGGTTGTCTTTCATGGCACCCATGCTACAAAGCAAAAACATAAGAGATTAGCATTCTCTGCGCTATTCTCCATATTTGCCTCTGAACCACTCCCCACCTTCACAAGTCGAGTAAAGTACCTGGGGTTCACCGTTACAGAGAACTGGTCGGCGAAAGCAGACCTGGATATACTCAATCGTATCCTGAAGAAAGCTAGGTAGGCCCTGAAACGGGCTTAACATCGATTATTGTATGGGAAAACCCAGGTGCGCCTTTGGGGTACTTGGGCTTTCTCGGGATTAGTCTTCTTTTCGAGAGGACGTCCCTCTAAGCAAAGGCTAAGGTTTCTTAAGCTCTTCGCCTCTCGTTTACCCAGCATAGTCCGCACCGATTGGATTCTTCGGGGGGGGGTGTATACCCTGGGTGTTTCAGTCAGAAGGCGGCGTATTGGATCGGTTGGGGCTCAGATCTCCTTGGATTTGAGGCCGTGAACATGGAAGATGACTTACACATGCTGTCTTTTTGAATTCCTTTGATTTTCTTGTAACTAACCTGACATTTATTTATTTCTTTTTTCACCATTTATTATTTTTTATTAAGAAGAGGGGCCTATGAGATCCCCAATCTTCTTTGATTGTTTCTTATTTCAAATTCATTTAGGTGCATTTCTCGTCATATCTGTCTTGTTTCGTCAATACACATCACAAAGTGTAATACTATCTCTTAAGTCACGATTTATATTTTGCTTTAATGCATTCTCTTCCCTCAAAGACTGTGGATGGAATAAATTCTCTGCATTAATATTATATCTTATAATATTACATAATCTCACATGTAATATAATGTAATATTATTAATATCACCTGTGATATCGTAATATCACATAATAATATTTTTAAATAGAATTTAAATTTATATATTTATAATATATATGATTTCGATATGAATTTTTACAGTCAGGGACTTGTTTTGAGTGTTTTAGGTTTCCCGCATTTGTATACAAAAAAAAGATAACATCATCACTTACTAGCTTATATCACTTTCGGTTAAAATATTCTGAGCATACATTCCTTAAAATCACACGTTCTACCCTATCTTGATAATTTTCGCAATAGCTAGAATTAGTAAATTCTCACCCTTATTTATATTAGAATTCACCTTCTCAATCCTAATTTGATCTATATTTGCTTGATTTAACAACATTGCTATTGCAATGATATAATAATTTTAAACGTATTTATAATCTGTTGACTGGTTAAAATCTATTTAAATTTATCGTAATATCAATTATCTGCCATGGGTAGAATATAATAAATTTTTAGTCTTTCACATATAGTTCACTGATTTAATATTTGCCTGAATGACATTTGTGACGGTATTTCAAATGTCTTCAAAATACTCATTTCAATGTATAGTATATACCTTAAAATGTAATGGTATACCTTATCATATAATAATGATGGTCCATTATATTTTAGCTCATATAAAGATCAGTTTAGTACAATTTAAAATACATCCATATTGCTAGTGGTCGATATTGCAATAAGACATGGCTCAGTATATAGCGCAATTTTCTGATCTCAAAATAAAATTTAATATTTAGAAATTAATTTACCGTAAATTCAATACTTGATATTTTGTTTATAAAAATATCACCATTCTGGTATTATACAATTATATTTTACAATTGAAATTTTGATGACTATTTTTATTCTGCGAGTTGCTTCAATAAATTTATAACAGTACCCTACATTTAAGTATTCTTGGACCTATCAGCTACTGATCGTCAACCAACATTAAATGATGTTGGCTGACTGTTGTCAACATTAAATGAATGATCGTGCATTAAAAGGACCGAAACGTGAAACGTAGGCATTGGATCAGTAGCTGATGAGGTTAACCAATAATGAAATATAGCGCATTGATCTTGACTTATAGATAGGATTGAATCGGCGTGCAGAAAAAAAATAGTCATCAAAATTTCAATTATATAGTTTATTTCCTGCACGCTACTTTAATTATATCAATAAGACAACAACGGCACGCTACATTTCAGTGTTGATGTGCATCATCAGCAATTGATCCGATACCTACGTTTCACGTTTCGATCCTTTTAATGCTGGTTGACGATCATTCGACTCGTCTACTTTATTGTTGGCATTTAGTTTTAATGAAATACTTTCGTCTTACATTTTGCAAAATTTGTTGAAATCATTTCTCATTTCAAATTAAATAAGCGTTGGGAAGAATTCACCTTCAATTTGAAAACGTACCTACATTTGCAATTAATTTTTATTATCAAACTAGTCATCGATAGTTTGTTTCCTAATTTTAAGTAAATTTAGTTGTGCAGTCATTGCAACAACTAACATTTTTGATGACACTGCACTTTGCTTCAATCCTATAAGTCATCAGCAGTACGCTACATTCCAGTATTAATTATGAGTATATTAATTATAATCAATCATATTAATTATCAATTATGAATATATGGAATTCATAATTGATATTCATATCAATTATGAATTTTGCAAATTTAATTGATTTCTTTCCTTATGTTAATTTTATTAATTTTGTTTATGTTAATTTCTTCCTACCTATTTTTTCCTAATGATTACTTTTATCAAACTAGTCATCTATAGTTTGTTTCCTAATTTTAAGTTCATATGCATGTGCAGTCATTGTTACCATTAAAAGTTTGATGACACTGCACGCTACTTTGATCATATCAATAAGCCAACAGCAGTACGCTACATTTCTGAATGGGGATGCCTCATCAGCTACTGATCCAATACCTACGGTTGACGTTTCAGTCATTTTAATGTTAGCTGACGATCAATTGACTCGTCTGCTTTTATTGGCAATTAGATATTATGAAATACTAGATTTAATTCATAATGGTCACCGTAATCGACTTAAACGTTGCGTAGAAGTATACTCTTTATATATATCACGTGGATAATTGGATTAGTAGCTGATGAGATCCACTAATACTTTAATGTAGCGTTCTGATGCTGGCTTATAGGATTGAAGCAAAGTGCAGTGTCATCAAAATTTTAACTGTAGTAACAATGACTGCACAATTAAATTAACTTAAAATTAGAAACAAACTAAGATGACTAGTTTGATAATAGTAATCATTAAGAAAAACGGTAGGTCTTCAAATTAAAGGTAGCACCTAATCTAGAAGCGCTGATTTAATTTGAAATCATAAATGATTTTAATTAAACTCCAAATGTAAGACGAAAGTATTTCATTAAATATAATTGCCAATAAAAGCAGACGAGTTGAGTGATCGTCAGCCAACATAAAAAGAACTGAAAAGTGAAACGTAGGTATTAGATCAGTAGCTGATGATGTCTACCAATACTGAAATGTAACGTACTGCTGTTGACTTATAGATAGTATTAAAATAGCGTGCAGATTGAAGTCCAGAATTTCAATAGTAACAATGCCTTAATATGTATATCAGTTTAAAACTAAATTTTAATATATTAATAAAATATTAATATATTAAATTAATATAATAATTAATTTAAATTATCATATAATTTAAATTAATTATAATTAATTATTAAATTTATTAATAATTAATTAATTATTAGTCAATAATAAATAAATTAATAATTAATATAGTAATAGTTAATTAATTATTAATTAATTAATAATTAATTAATAATTAGATTATTATTACTTAATAATTAATAATAATCTGATTATTAGATTATTATTAATAATAATCTAATAATTAATTAGATTATTAGTTAGTGGTCGAAACCTGATAGCATAGCAGTTACTCCTGATGACCTCTAATCCTTATTCTGATACAACGTCTGTTATTTCTTAGTCAATTCATAAAAATGACTTTTATTTTGAATTTCAATTTTGTATTTTAAGTTGATTTATATTATAAAAAATCTAAAAAAAATTATTTATTTTATTATTTAATTATTATTTTTTGATTTAGCATTATTATGTTTTGTTTAGTTTATAATTATATTGAATACGTAGACTAAGTTAGCTGATTTGATCGTTTACCTGAAGCTACATATTTTGTACTATGAATTAAAATATAGAAATATCTTAATCTCAATAATTTTTTTAACTCAAAATTTTCATGACCCGATCATGTATGAATTCATTAAATGCAGATATAAATTCATTGAATGCTCAACATTGAATGCATATAGGATATTATCAGAAGGAACTGCTATGTAATTAGATTTTACCTTATCCTTAAACGCAATGTTGAGTTAAAGCAAACCACATACCAACCATGTATTTTTTTGTAATCGAAATTTTTACTCTAATTTTTTAAGGTAATCGAAATTAATACTGGTATAAAACATTATTTCAGTATTAATTCTACAAAAGAATTTTTAGAACAGACAAAAGGAATAAATTTTCAAAATATAAATACATACGATTTTAGTACTCTTTATACAAATCTAGGTTTAGTAGATATTAAAGAAGCGTTAGTAAAATTAATTAATCTTATATTCGGAAAAAGATATACATATATATGTTATAATAATTATAACGTCTATCTAACAAAAATTAAACCATTAAATAAATATAAATATATGGATAAAATTGAATTAATAGAATCCTTAAATATTTTGATAAATCAAAATTATTTAAAAGTAGGGACATCTATATTTAGACAAGTAAAAGGTGTTCCAATGGGTGGTAATAGTAGCCCAATTATAGCTGACTTGTTTTTAAGCTTTATAGAATATGAATTTGTTCATAACTGTGTAAAAACTAAATCTAAACAATATAAATATATGAAATATATGTTTCGATACATTGATGATATATGTGTATTTAATTCTGATAATTTTTATTCAATTAGTGAGCACATTTATCCAGAAAGCCTTATTCTTAACAAAACCAATATTAATGATAAAGAAAGTGTATATCTAGATATGAACATTGAATTAACATTAACTAAAACTACTGTTAATTTATATCGTAAAGATGACATATTTAAATTTACAAGAAACATATTTTTGCATGAGCATTCATGCATACCATATAATATAAAATATAATACATTAAATAATGAAATTTTAAGAATTGCAACAATATGTAATGATATTGGCTTTCTTCAAAATCATTTAAATAATTTAATAGATACATATTTTAAACTAGGTTACTATAAAAATAACATCAAGCAGAAAATAGTAAAATATATAAATCAACACAATAATATAAAGAATAAATTTAAACTCTTAAGTGGCAAATTTTTATGGATGGATAATAAATAATATACTTTGTATTAGAATAAGATACTAGATAGTTATTTCAGAGGAAATACATCATTAGCATGTATTTGGCCCCGCTGCTATGTTGGGTAGAGGAGTTAGGGGCCGAAACCTGATAGCATAGCAGTTCCTCCTGATGACCTCTAATTCTTATTCTGATACAACGTCTGTTATTTATTAGTCAATTCATAAAAATGACGTTTATTTTAAATTTTATTTTTTATTTTTATTTTTATTTTTTAACTTGATTTAAATTATAGAAAATCTAAAAACAATTATTAATTTTATTATTTAATTATTAAATTTTGATTTAGCATTATTATGTTTTGTTTATTTTATAATTATATAACAATACGTAGACTCAGTTAGCTGATTTAATTCTTTAGCTACTATTTAGAGTAACTATTTCCGGCACTTTGTAAAACACTATCGACAAAATTTTCCGCAAAGCACTTTTGATTTATTTGTAATAAATTAATTTATGGCAATAATTACCATGTCAAGATATAAATTGATCAGTCCGTAGTTTAATTGATATTTTCTACGCAGGAACCTTTTAAGCAAAATATTTTATGTTCGGATGAGTATGAAATTTGAATGAAATTATTTATTATTCAACTTTTAGCGTTTACATTTTAGTTCTCTTTATAACAAAATATATTATTATTTTTGTCATTCATGCGCTATTTTTATTCATTCAAAATATCATTTTATATTCGGATTTTATATTCGGATGAGTATGAAATTTAAATGAAATTATTTATTATTCAACTTTTAGCGTTTACATTTTAGTTCTCTTTATAACAAAATATATTATTATTTTTGTCATTCATGCGCTATTTTTATTCATTCAAAATATCATTTTACAATAAAACAGTATTTTTTAATTTTCCATTAGATTATATTTTTAATGACAGCCTCATTTAATTGTCTTTTATGTTTGGTTGCTTGTATGAAGTCTGCATTTTTGTACTACACAGTTGTTATACACCGTTGTTAGTGTCTAACGTAATATACGGGATCCGCTTGTATGCTAATTTATAGCTGTTTAGTATTCAAATTTCTTAATTCAAAAGAATATTTTTCCATCTATGTGCTAATTTTTTCTCATTGGTGTTGTCTAAAATTTGACATTTTTCGTCTAATGTTGACTGAAATGTTTTAATTCAGAATTTTATTGCAATAGTGCAGTTTATTTTTTAAGCAGTACAATGAAAATTAACATTTTCTATTATTTACCAAATTTTTCAATCCGGCAAATAGTAGATTTTTCAGTTCGTTAAAGTATAAAGATTTTGAATAATTGTAAGTGATGGAGTATGAATACAGTTGAAAATATACAAAGTTTATTACATTTAAGTTTAAGCTCATTATATTTATTAACTTTAACTTTATTACAAGTGTGCGGGAATATGTTTTCCCTAATGACAATATCCACTTCTATATGCATAATCGACAAAATAACTATTTAATAATTGAAATTATTAAATTCAGCTGACATCTGATTACGTTTTGAACAATTAGTGAATAAGTAAAGAAACAACAAACTCAGATATAACAAATCTATAAACTAATTGTTGACGACACTTTTTTACATTGCCTTTTAATTAGAGCTTTCAGTGAGTTGGGAAAAAATACAATGAGAGGTAGTTTGCTGGATGTAAATCCACACCATTGTGCCTCTTTATTTCGGTTACTAGTAATATTTAACAACATATATGGAATCTTATATTGCCCTGAAGCACCGCTTCAAATGCAACAGATTAATCAATAAATAAGATAAGTACAGATATCAGACTGCAAGTTAAATCTTTTGCTGAAAATAAATACTCTTTAACCAACACTGATTTTAAAATTAATATATAAAATAACTTGAAATAATGACAACTTACTTTATTCAATTTTTTTATTTTAACTTGATTTAAATTATAGAAAATCTAAAAACAATTATTAAATTTATTATTTAATTATTATTTTTTGATTTAGCATTATTATGTTTTGTTTAGTTTATAATTATATTAAATACGTAGACTCAGTTAGCCGATTTGATCGTTTACCTGAAGCTACATATTTTGTACTATGAATTAAAATATATAAATATCTTAATCTCAATAAACTTTTTAACTCAAAAAGATCCGCATGTATGCTAATTTATAGCTGTTTAGTATTCAAATTTCTTAATTCAAAAGAATATTTTTCAATCTATGTGCTAAATGTATATGCTAATTTTTTTTCATTGGTGTTGTCTAAAATTTGACATTTTTCGTCCTAATGTTGACTGCAATTTTTTATATTTTTTAATATATAAAAAATTATAACCACATAGCTTATAATTTTTTATATTTTTTAATATATAAAAAAATTATAAGCACAGAGCTTATAATATCATAAGCACAGAGCTTATGCTCTGTGCACTGCCATGCACAGAGCATAAGCTCTGTGCATGGCAGTGCGTATTGCGGTTAAACCATGCATCAGGCACTAAATTCCTTTTAATAGAAATGCTGTTTTACATAGACACTTTGGAAGTGTACAAATATATAAACTATAATCTGTTGTTACACCTGCCCTGGGACACACAATGGTGTACACGTAAATAAATCACTATGTTTTCCTCATGAAGAGGCATAAACACCAGGCAGCATTCTATTATACAACTGTAGCTTGTAAGCTCCCGGCGAACAATGTTAACCATAATTCGGTTCTATTTCTTGATCTGATGAGGATATATAGAATGCTGCCTGGTGTTTATGCCTCTTCATGAGGAAAACATAGTGATATATATATATATATATATATATATATATATATATATATATATATATATATATATATATATATATATATATATATATATATATATATATAAGTAAGTGTTCGAATCGAGCATATTCTTCAGTCTGCAAACTCTCGTCACTCCTAGACGGTCATGTGATAGCCGGCAGCCATCGTCAGTAAGATGAACTATCACACGCCGTTTCGGCTGCCTCTGTGACATTGTAAAAATGCATTTCCGACATCTAGCTAAAATTGTTGGTGGCGTTAGCTCTTTAATCCAACAATTTGCAATGCAGACCATCATAAACAACCAGAGGATCAAACTTTCGGATGCTTGACTGTAAGAAACCGAGATTGAGTGGATCAATTCTTTCTATATAATCATAAGAGTTTCGTTTGAATCGGTATTGCTCGAGATTGCGAATAGCAATTCTTTCCGTATATTTAAGTAAGTGTTCGAATCGAGCATATTCTTCAGTCTGCAAACTCTCGTCACTCCTAGACGGTCATGTGATAGCCGGCAGCCATCGTCAGTAAGATGAACTATCACACGCCGTTTCGGCTGCCTCTGTGACATTGTAAAAATGCATTTCCGACATCTAGCTAAAATTGTTGGTGGCGTTAGCTCTTTAATCCAACAATTTGCAATGCAGACCATCATAAACAACCAGAGGATCAAACTTTCGGATGCTTGACTGTAAGAAACCGAGATTGAATGATCAATTCTTGCAATATTTGTTACGGCATATATTGTAACAAATATTGCAAGAATTGATCATTCAATCTCGGTGGGCAATAGCGAAATGACAACTAAAACTAAAACTGTTACTCACATACTTGCACACTACCAATTCCTGACTTTTTGCAAAAGAAATAACTTAACGCCTAATGGTTTACGTTTGAACAAACAAATGCAAATTAATCGTTCTTTAGTTGAAAATCATAAGATGGAGAAACTTGAAAATAGGTGGAAGAAAGCTCTAAAACGTTGTGAAATCGAATGCACTGCCATTTTAAGAGAATTTTATCGTACAGCATATGCGCGCTCGAGAACAGATCACAATTCCAATAAACCTACCTTATTGACTATGGAGTACAAACAATTAATAAAAGTGAAATGCAATAAGCTTTCTAAACTATCAAATCGATACATAGAGACATGGGAATTAGAAAATATTCTACCAAATTATTGCCGATATTTCAAACCTATTTTCAGGTGGAAGAAAAATAAATCTATGAACACAGATAATATTATTAATATATCCAATGTTAATCTAACAAATAATCAAATGGAAGCTTTATCTTTTGGTTTGTCTTTCGTTCCATCGCAAAAAGAGTTCAATCGCTCACAGTTAATTGGTGATGTGAAAGAAATTATCTATAGATTAATACCAGAAACTGTACAAGAAAACACTGTAATTAAGAAGATAATAACAACAAATGATTTAATACAAAAATATGTCAAAATACCGCCAAATATTACGAATGTTCGAAACAATATTAGTAAAGAAAAGAAAATTGCATTGAAGGAACTGTCAGAAAACGATTCTATCATCATTAGAAAAGCAGACAAGGGAAGTAAGATAGTGATTTGGGGAAAATCGGATCATGATTTGGAAGCTCAACGGCAACTATCATCTGATTCGTATGTTCAGATAGATATGGATGAAATGAAAACATGTATGGAATCTGTGTATCATGCAATAAAGCAACACATCCACGATAAAAACGTTGTTAAAAGACTTATTCCACAAACATTTAATGAAGGCAATCTGTATTTTCTACCAAAAATACACAAAAAGTTAACTCCTTGCCCGGCACGTCCTATTATTAGCAATTGTGGTACTGCAAGTTATAAATTGGCCAAATATCTACATCAAAAAATCCATCCAGCTCTGGTGAATACAGCATCTCACCTGACAAGTACAGATGACTTTCTACGGAAATTCAATAATATGAAGCAATCAATCTCTAGTAACTCTATTGTTACCACTCTTGACATTGAATCGTTATATACATCTATAAGTGAACTTCCAGGTATCGAAGGGGTCACACAGCAATTGGAAAAATTTGGATATGAACCTAGTGAAATATATAGAATCAGGGAACTTATATCAATTGTACTACGCTCGAACGTGTTTAAATTTCAAGACAAACTATACAAGCAAATCCAAGGAACGGCTATGGGAAGTCCTATCGCACCTGCATATGCTGGTTTATATGTAGCGAGCATAGAAGAACAGTTTTTTTACGACACAACAACTTCTACCATCAGCATGGTTTAGATATATAGATGACGTGTTTTTGATATGGGAACATGGACGGCCAATGTTGGATGCATTTATTCAAGCACTGAATGAATTTAGCGAATTACAGTTTGTTGAGGAAAAACCTATAAATGGTCGTGTGACATTCTTGGATGTTGAAATGTACATAGACAATAATAATGTCTGGCAAACAACCTTGCACCATAAATTTGAAGGAGGAAAATCATTAATACATGTTAGTAGCGCACATGCTCCCAAAATAAAACGATTACTCATTCGTAATGAGCTAATACGTATAAAAAAGATATGTTCAACCAACAATGAATTCTATAAACAATCGAATATAATGTGTCAGGAATTCAAAAATAGAGGATACAACAATCGTCTTGTGAGGAGACAATATAGAGAAATTATGGAAATGTCACAGCAAACACTATTAAAAGGAAAAGCTATGTCAAATAAAACAACAAATCGTTTATTTGCTGCCATCACATTTCATCCCGCTCTAATGAATCTTCAAAAAGATTTAAATATCGTCATCCAAAATATCCCAAAACAACTTCGATATAACATACTTAATCCATGCATTACGTATCGCGCAGGAAAATCAATCAATGATATGATAAAACATAGATCACGGAAACTAGGTAACCAAAGTGGCCCATGTGGTGGGGCAAGATGTAAATGTTGCAAACAAATGAGCAATAAGTCGACGTTCACTAGTGCCATAACTCACTCAACATATAAAGTCAAAGGAATGCTAAATTGCAAAACCAGAGGTTCAATATACTTACATGAATGTGCCAACTGTGAAGCACAATACGTTGGGCAAACTGGATCTACTTTTAATATACGTGCTAACAATAGACGATCTGATATAGCTGCTAAAAGGCTAAACAATGATGGAGCGGTAAGACATATTATTCAAAATCCAGATCATGTAATGAATACCACACTAATTGCACAAATCAGTAACGATATTACTCGCAAAAACACAGAGAACTACTGGATAGGTCAACTTATGACAGATCTCAGCTTAAATACTGAGCACACATTTAGACTATAGGTATGTTCTTAGAATGTTCTAGAATGTTCGATCACAATTACAAATTTATGCAGTTTTGGCTGTGTGCTTGGTTTGAGTATTTTAGATTAGTAAATTACTGAAGAAGGCTCACGCCGAAAGCTTTAAAAAATATACATTTTGTCATTTTGTTTTTGATTTGGCTCGGTTAGTTAATATCTACATTTATATATGGAAAGAATTGATTTTATCAATCCTGAGTCACACCGATTAGAATATGCCGTAACATATATATATATATATATATATACTAACCGAGCCAATATATCTACATTATATATTGTTAATATCTACATTTATATATGGAAAGAATTGATTTTATCAATCCTGAGTCACACCGATTAGAATATGCCGTAACAAATATATATATATATATATATATATATATAT
>WNNJ02003184.1:0-75056 GCA_012934845.2 Pomphorhynchus laevis
AAAAGATTTATTTTTACGTGGCAAATGCGTGCCGGCGCACGCTTACATGACCACAACAACAAAAAACTAAATCATGTTTCGAGGAGGTGGGTACGGAGGCGGCATTTGAATGCAATAAAGGAGGGAGCGCGGCGGACGTCGAGTGGGAGCTGATTCCAGGCGAGTGGGCGGCGACGAGGAAGGATTGTGGACCGTAGTTGCTAGAGTTATTGGGAACATAGAGTAGGAGGGTATGATGGGAACGCAGTGATAGAGAGGTAAGACGAGTATCCTCTAAAAAAGAGAAGTTGATGAACGACGGGGAGCCGACAGCGATGAGACCAAAAGTTACGAGAAGAAGGCAGAGTTGTATGCGGATGGTAGGTCAGGAGAGTTAAGCAAGATATGTGTATGTGTGGTCAAAGCGACGGAGACGTAGGAACACTCGAAAGGCGGCGTTTGTGATGCGTTGTAGGAGTAGGATGATGGATTTTGGAGAATTGGCAGAAATGCAGAGGCAGTGATCGATTTTAGTTTAAGAAGCGATAAAAGAAGATAAATACAGGATCGGAAGACGATAGGGGGCGAATACGGCGGGTGTCAGGGGGAATTAAGTTAGACGTGCGGACATTGACGCGGCCGAAGGGTTTAAGAGAAAGGTGATCATCGAAAAGGAGTCCTAAGAAAGTGAGATTGTGGACTACGGGGATAATTAATGAGGCAAAAAATCAGGGTGTGGATATATGTTTGGTTGACGGAGGAGGATCCACATTATTTTAGACTTGGCTGGGTTTAGAACGAGACGAAGATGGGAAAGACGTTTGTAGATAGAAAAAAGACAGTTGGAGGCATAAATTGCGATATCGTGTATGCGATGAGCGGGTACATGAGCATATATGAGGATGTCATCGGCGTATTGCATGACGTTAAAGGGGTAAGGTTTGATAAACGGAGGGAAATCGCCAAGTAGAAGAGATAAAAGCAGGGGTCCTAGGACTGAACCTTGTGGGACCCCGCAGAAAATAGAGATGGGAGGAGAAGATGCTGAATTTGAACAGAATCGAAAAGAACGGTCGGATAGATATGAGGCAACCATGTTACGGATGAGGAAGAACAGTCATAATCATAAAGACGACGATCAAGGAAGATGGAGTGGTCGACGATGTCGAAGGATGAGGAGAGGTCGAGGGTGATGAAAACACTATATAGAGCCTTGTCACGAGAAATGAGTAGTTCGTTGTCAACTTTCATGTACGCGATTTCTGTGGAGTGATTAGAGCGGAAAGCGGATTGGAAAGGCGGGTACAGATTGGATGAAGAGAGATAAACGTTGACATATATTAAGATAAGGCGCTCTAAGAGCTTAAAAATAGAGGGAGGAGTGAAATGGGGCGATAGGTAGAAGGAAGTGAGGGGTCGAGCGAATTTTTTAAGGAGGGGACGAACGATGGCGGATTTCCAGTGTAATGGACAGATACTATTGCGAATAAACGAGTTAAACAAGGTTGTGAGGAAAGTGGATATCGATGATCATATGGATTTAAGAATGGGGATGGGCAGGGAATCGGTAGGTGAGGTATTGTTGGACAAGGGCATGAGGACATATGAGACTTTGGCAGGTGAGACAGGGAGAATATGAAAGAGTTACGGGAGGATGATGCGAGGCGATTAGTAGTGAGATTGAATGGAGACGGGGTTGTGAGAGAGCAACGTGCATACCTGCCAGAAGGAGTTGGATTTGGTACGTAGTAGGTGAAGATGAGACCGGCGAAGAGCAACATATGAATCACGAAGAGACGGAGTGAGCGAGCGGATATTACGTCTGAGAGCGGTGATATACTCTCAAAGCATGACGGAGTCGACGCTTTGAGAGTAGGCATTGAATGTCAAACCATTGGGCACGGTGTAAGCGACGGTGAGTTTGAGGCTTGAAGGGCAAGAGAAGATCGAGAGTGGATGTGAGTTCAGAGTCGAAAAGAAGTGCAAGATCGTGAGGAGAGGATGATGTTATTGTGTGAGAAGATAGATGCGATTTAGGTAAGGCGGATCGGAGAAGGGGAGGCCAAATTTTCTCCAAGGGCGACGTAGGATGGTAGGTGTATGAATCGGGAAGTGGTTTGGAATTGAGATCAAGGGTGACGAGAAATTGATTGGATATCACAGGATCGGAGATGGACAGTGAGGTGTAGGCAGCAAAACGATCGGGGGCAGCGATGATATCGAGTGGCTCGTCAAGGATGTGTGGGGACAGTGGTGATGAGTTTGTAATTGTAGTTGGATAGAATGTTGATGAACAAGATGGAATCGGTAGAAGAGGGGCGGTCGAGGCAGATGTTGAATTCGCCAAGAACGAGTGAAGGGATTGAGGATACAGAACAATGAGAAAGTAGGTCAACAAGTTCGGTAAAAATAAGGAGGTTGGAGCAGGTTAACCATGACGGTATACAATGGCGAGATCCAGAATGATCGGGCTAGAAGAACGACAAGTGAGCAATTCAAAAGAACAAGGACTTAAAGGGGGAGTGATTTTGCGAAGAGATCGGGGTGACGGGCGAATGCGACGATGCCGCCATGATTAGAGAATTTAGAAGGGGATTTGCTTAGGGGGCGGGATGATTCGACTAGTGAGATACCGGCAGAGAGCAGACGGCGAATGAAGAGGTCGTCAGAATCTGAGTGTCACAATTCGGTGAGGCAGAAGAGATCGGTGAACTATTAGGTGAATAGGTTGAGGATAAGATCGGATTTATTGACAATAGATCTAGTGTTAAGTAGGCCGAGGCGGAAACCGTGTGTGGTGGTGAAAGGGTCTAGCGGAGAAGACACATAGGGGAGGCGCCATCGAATTTTGGGGCGGGTGCGGATAACTTAAAAATTTTCGTTTATGTTTTGGATAGAGAGATGTTTCGTCGTTTTCCTCGCGACGGCGTTTTTTATGCGGGCAGAAGATAGTTGAGCGATTCCGGAAGAGGTGCGATCGGGGAAATTCGAGTGGTTGAAGATGACATGAGTTTAAATCGTTGAGAAAGGACAGAGAATGCGTGAAAGTGATGCTTGAAAACAATTTTTAGGAGAGGGCTTAGAAGGATTAGATTGAGAAAATTTGATTAGGTGGATGAATGCGACAGGAGAGATGTCCTTGAAAAAGGATGGTTTATCCGCAGTTAGAAGAAACGAGAGTGTGGATCTGAAGACGGAAACATCGTGGTCAAGACGTGCTTGTTAAGATAAGGAGGTGGAAGGAGTGATAATAGTGACGATGACGCAACGATCGCGAGAAGGAAAGCGTTTCCGTAAAGGAGGACGAGTTACGTGAGTGGGTGAGATCACGATCGGAGAGCTGGCGGTTGAAGATTTGAAGGGAGTTGGTTTGACGACGTGATACCTGAAGATCTGAGCCGATCTTAGACGATCTGAGTTTATCGAGAGATAAAGCTTACTCCGCGAGCGTAGCGAGCGGAAGTGACAGCGAAAATCTGGAACTGACAGGAAAAATCTGGAATGTGTGTTTAAGATGTTAATTTTTGTATATATATTGTATTATATATTAATATATATAAGTTACAATGTATAAAAAACAAAATCATTTTGGACATTCAAATTTGGTTCGAGGAACTTTATAGCGGCGCCCTCCATAACTAATCGGCGTTCAAGTTAGGCTCGGAAATCGAAACTGACACATTTTCAAAATCGATGTCATGACCAGTTTGATGAGCATGGTCTGCTAATGGCGACTGCGCTGATGTTGTGAGTGCCTTATTATGTTCTCCTAATCTTGTTTTTAGCGTACGTCCAGTTTGTCCTATTTATATACTTATACAATCCATACGCCGAACCCTATAGACTACACCCATCTTATCAAATTAGTTCTTCGCGGTTTCGTGACTAGTGCATCAAGATGAGAAGTACATCGCGTACCATAAAACATTTTTAATGATAATTCTGATTGGAAAACGTATCTGCTTATTTGACTAAGTATGTCCTCACTTAAACTACTCATTGCGGGAATATGAAGCCAGTGTTTAAATTTTTGAGGAATAATTAAGTCGGATGGCATGGAAGTGTGAATCCGTTCTTTTGTTTTTTACATGATTTTGTGTAAGCTATCTATTGAGTAGCCAATATATATAAATATTCTGAAAAGCTTGCTTAATTCGACGTTTAGAAATACTTCTATATTATAAATTAGATACGCTCTTAATCAGAAGCCACGAAACATACCTAGTTTTGTTGATACTGAATGACTGCTGTCCAACGGAATATACAAGCTAGTTTCTGTTGCTTTTCTGTAACCCTTAGTGACGGAGACATCAGTGATCATAACTTCGCAATCTAAGAACGGTAAAAACTCGTTAGAGGGCTAGGTGATTGTCACTTCTATTCGAGGATTTAGTAAATTGAAAATTCTGTCGAAATCATCTGCTTTATCACGACTTTCTGGCCAAATGACAAATATATCATCGATGTAACGATAAAATGCGATAACTCGTATATTACAACAGTTTACAGCCTCTTCTTCTAATTTTTACATATACAAGTCAGCCAATGACTGATTGATTGTCGTTGACTGTCAACGACTGACTGTCAAGTCAGCTAATGGGTTGGGGAGTTGTGACTCCCCAACCCATGCCTGTAGTGAATCTAGGTGTGATAACCAAATAGAATGAAATGGCTTGTATTCACGAATCTACAAATAGTAGTAGGTACTGGATAAAGTGAGACATAAACAAGATAGTGATCAATGTGATACCACATTCATCCCATGTGATAATTTTGGAAGTAAGCTGGACTTCTTCGACTCCTGGTACTTCGTCGATAGAATTCTTGAGTAGATACAGGATGAAGGTTTGCATCGGGAATTGAAGTCTTCTTTGAGTTCACGTTCTTATCGATATTGTCTGAGATATCATATTTCTTTCCATCGTTGTTATCTCCAGACAGCTGGTTAGTATCAAAACTTTCTAGACTGTCGTCATCGGTCCTTAATGTTCCAGGATTACGAATATTCACATTGTTTAGATCCTTGTAAATGCAGGTTTCTGAAGGACAACGAGATAGATGTCGAGTTGATATATATGCT
Organism: Pomphorhynchus laevis; assembly: GCA_012934845.2. NCBI lineage: Eukaryota > Metazoa > Acanthocephala > Palaeacanthocephala > Echinorhynchida > Pomphorhynchidae > Pomphorhynchus > Pomphorhynchus laevis. The sequence continues at coordinate 5,060 of WNNJ02003184.1, forward strand.
TCCTTCTCATATGGAAATTCAATATGTGCAGTGCGAGGATTAGCGTTTATCAGTTTTGCTTTAAGCAATTTATCGTCATATTTATCATGCTTGTAGAAGTTTCGTACGAATACAGGACCAGGATTACATAGCCATTTGGGCAAGTTGAATTTTGCTAACGGACGTCTAGGGAAGTTGAAGATACGATCGTGGGGTATCAAACCGGTTGCGGTACATAATAGTCCTCGGATAGACTGAAGACATTCAGTGAGAAAAGTTTCCCAAGCATTAACAGGACGATTGTAGTCTCTAAGCCGCAACAGTATAGCGCTCCATAAAATGCCGTTGTAGCGCTCGATCTATCCGTTACCGACTGGATTAGACGGATAAGAATGACTTGCTACCGTACTAATACTGCCCAGATAATCTGTGAATTCTTTCGACATGAAGGATGACCCGCGATCGGAATGTACAAATTCAGGAGGGCCAAATATTGTCACAATGTTGCGTAGACAATTAATCACTGTTTCTGTAGACATATCTCGGCATGCGAAAGCAAACGGATATCGAGAATATTCATTGATGACTGTCATCAAATATTTCTTGCCTGATGAACCAGGCCATGGTCCTTTAAAGTCAAGTTACATCATTTCGAATGGTTGCGTAGCTCTGGTGAGGGCGGTCTTTGAAGGCTTATAGAAGTTTGGTTTCAACAAAGAACATGTAACGCAATAAGAGACTACATAACGAGCGTCTTGAGTGCTATATGGGTGTTGATTCGATTGAATGAAATGGTACAAATGATTGACTCCAGGGTGGCAAAGTGTCCCGTGAAGTTCGTAAATAACCTTTTAATCTTTTTGTTCGTTAAACTACCTGTAACTTGATGCACACACATATCCCTAGACATTGAGTTGGCCACACGATTCAACTTTCCGGGCCGATAAATGATGCAATACTTAAATTCAGATAAATCGAGACGCCATATTTGCACCTTTTCATTTTTTATTTTACTCTTATGATTCCTGTTAAATATAAATGAACAAACCTTTGATCAGTTAGAACATTGAAAGTTCGACCAGACAAATGGTGCATCCAATATCGTAATGATTCGACGATGGCGAGGGCCTCCTTCTCAATAGTTGAATGTCCAATGGCAATCTTGCTAAGAGTATGTGAATAAAAGGCAACGGGTTTGTTATCCTGTATTAATACGGCACCGACGGCATGAAGAGAGGCGTCAGTCTCAACTGTAAACGTCTTATTGAAATCGATAGGTGTTAGTGTAGCTGAAATAATGAGATCACGAATTAGCTCAAAAAAGCGCCTTGCTACCGGTGTAATATTATATTTGAGTCATGTGGTTGAACTAATTATTTTGTTGGTTTCCTTTATTTGTATGCAACATTTTGTGTTCCGTCAGTTACATTTCGTGCATTCATTTTTCTCGACTAATTGTCGAACGTTTTTTTTTCAATTTGTTTCTAACTAATGTCTTTCTAATAGTATTAGTAGATTTATGAATGATCCTAATCGTTCATAAATTCATTCTTATATATATATAAATGAATCCCCCTTTCAGTCCTTGCTCTTTTGAATTGCTCACTTGTCGTTATTCTAACCCGATCACTCTAGATCTCGCCATTGTATACCGTCCTGGTTCATCAGCTCCTACTGCCTTATTTTTTACCGAACTCGCTGACCTCCTTTCTCATTGTTCTTTGTCCTCAATCCCTTCACTCGTTCTAGGCGACTTCAATATCCGCCTAGACCGCCCCTCTTCCACGGATTCCATCCGGTTCATCAACATTCTATCCAACTACAATTACAAACTAATCTCCACTGCCCCCACACATATACTTGGTGGGGCACTCGACATCATCGCTGTCCCCGATCATTTTGCTGCCTACACCTCACTGTCCATCTCTGATCCTGGTCTATCCGATCACTTTCTTATCACCCTTGATCTCACTCACAACCACACCCCTCCTCACACACCTACAATCCTACGTCGCCCTTGGAGAAATCTTGACCTCTCCCTTCTCCGCTCTGCCTTACTCAAATCATCTCTATCATTACCCACAATAACATATTCATCTCCTCACGATCTCGCCTTTCTTTTCGACTCTGAACTCACATCCACTCTCGATATTCTCTTGCCCTTCAAGTCTCACCCACACCGTCGCTTGCACCGTGCCCCATGGTTTGACATCCAATGCCTACTATCAAAGCGTCGACTCCGCCATGCTTTTCGAGTCTATCACCGCTCTCTCAGACGTGATTTCCGCTCGATCACTCCGTCTTTCCGTGATTCCTATCTTGCTCTTCGCCGGTCTCATCTCAACCTACTACGTACCAAATGCAACTCCTTCTGGCAGCATAAAATCATCACTTCATTCAACTCTAAGACTCTCTGGCATACTTTTAACTCAATCCTTGCTCGCTCCTCTTCGCCGTGCAACATCAATGCCAATGATTATTCGTCATTTCTCCAGACTAAAGTATCCACGTTGCTCTCTCACACCCCGGTCTCCATCCTATCCCACTCTGCCCAGTCTAATCTCATCCTTCCGGAACTCTTTCATCTTCTCCCTGTCTCACCTACAGAAGTATCATCTGTCCTCATGTCCTTGCCCAACAAAACCTCACCTGCCGATCCCCTGCCTACTCACATATTAAAATCTATATGCTCATCGATATCCCCATTTCTCACAACCTTGTTTAACTCGTCCATCCGCAGTCGTATCTTCCCTTCACACTGGAAATCCGCAATCGTTCGTCCCCTCCTTAAGAAACAATCGCTCGACCCCTCCCTTCCTTCTAGCTATCGCCCCATTTCACTACTCCCTACTCTTTCTAAGCTCTTAGAACGCCTCATCTTAATACAAATCAACGCTTATCTCTCCTCATCCAATCTGTACCCTCCTTTCCAATCCGCTTTCCGCTCTAATCACTCGACAGAAATCGCATGCATAAAAGTGTACAACGACTTACTCATTTCTCGAGACAAGGCTCTATATAGTGTTCTCATCTCCCTCGACCTCTCCTCCGCATTCGACATTGTCGACCACTCCGTCCTCCTTTCTCGCCTTCGTTATGATTACGGCTTTTCTTCCTCCTCCGTAGCATGGTTCGCCTCATATCTATCCGACCGTTCCTTTCGCGTCTGTTCTAATTCATCATCCTCCCCTCCATCCCTATTTTTTGCGGGGTCCCACAAGGTTCAGTCCTAGGTCTCCTGCTTTTCTCTCTTCTGCTTGGCGATCTATCTCCGTTTATCAAACCTTACTCCTTTAAGGTCATGCAATACGCCGATGACATTCTAATCTATGCTCATGCACCCGCACATCGCATTCACGATATCGGCATTTCTGCCTCCAACTGTCTTTCTTCTATCTACAAACGTCTCTCCAATCTCCATCTCGTTCTAAACCCCGAAAAGTCCAAAATAATGTGGATCCTCCCCCGTAAACCAAACATATCTCCTCCCACTGTATATTTTGCCTCATCGATCATCCCCATAGTCCACAATCTCACTTTCTTAGGCTTCCATTTCGATGATCACCTTTCCCTTAAACCCTTCGTCCGTGACAAGGTCCGCTCATCTAACTTAATTCTCCGTGACATCCGCCGTATCCGCCCCTTATCGACTTCCGTTCTTGTATGTCTCTTCTTTCATCGCTTCTTTTCCCTAAAATCGATTACTGCCTTAGCCTTTTCGCCAATTCTCCAAAATCCATCATCCTACCCTACAACGAATAATCAACACCGCCGTTCGAGTGATCTTTCGTCTCCGTCGCTTCGACCACACATCCACATATTTTGCCCAACTCTCCTGGCCCACCATCCACATCCGCATCAAACTCCGCCTTCTTCTCGTTACCTTTCGTCTCATCTCTGTCGGCTCCCCATCGTTCATCAACCTTTCTTTCTTAGACGACACTTGCCCCACCACGCTATCGCTTCGTTCCTGTCATACCCTCTTACTCCACGTTCCTAATTACTCCAACAACTGCGGTCTCCGATCCTTCCTCGTCGCCGCCTCACTCGCCTGGAATCAACTCCCTCTCGACGTCCGCCGCGCCCCTCCTTTATCACATTCAAACACCTCCTCCGTTCACACCTTCTCGACACCTGATTAACAGTCTTGTTTTGTTGTGGTCATGTAAGCGTGCGCTGGCACGCATTTGCCACGTTAAAATAAATCCTTTTTCAATAGGAAAATTCGTGGTTTCAGCTAACGGACGAATCTGCGACGAAAAATTTTGAAATAATTAGAAAAGAGGCCAACAATTCTTCACAGTTGACATTTATTTTGAAGTACTTGCAGTTCTCGCAAAGATGAGACACAATTAAGATCAGGCCGTTTAATACCATTACCAACTTGATATCCCAGAATATTGATCATCGTCTTATTAAAAATACATTTCGTAACATTTAGTGTTATTCGGTACTTAGAAGCAACTTCACGAAAGTTTGCCAGATTTGTATCGTGTTCTTGCTGGGTTTTGCCGCACACAATAATGTCGTTGATATATGAGTATGTTCCGGTTAAGTTTTCTTTCTCTATGATCTCGTTAATTATTCGTTGGAAAGCGGCCACAGCATTTGTGAGTCCGAATGGCATTCGCTGAAATTGATAGAGTTTACCATCAACCTCAAATGCCGTCAAAAAAATTTCGTTTGCTACTTTGTGTTGAATAAAACCTATTTGATTTAAGCTACAACAATTTATTCAACACAATAAGGACTCGAATCAATGTCGCTGGATAGTCAACAAATCAATCAACTCTCACAGTCATCTGGCCAACGGTCGAACATTCGATTAGAACGATTCGATGTGTCTTCAGATTAAAGCGACAGTCAAAGAAAGTTTAAGCTTTGGAAACGCAACTTCACATATTTGCTGACGACGAGTCCAGACGTAAATCCTTTGGAATGCCTCATGATGCATGTTGGAACACAAGTCTATGAGCTCATTGAGGATTGCACGGAATTTAAGGATGCCATGTCTACACTGGAGCGAATATATAAAGAAACCTAATGAAATTCTTGCGAGACACATACTGTCGATTCGATCACAGAAAATCGACGAAGATATAGATTCCTTTGTGCAGTCACTACGTTCATTGTCCAGAGATTGCAATTTCAAAACTGCAACCGCTGATGAGTTTAGGAATAAGTACATAAGAGCGATTCGTTTATACGGGGTTTGCGGTCAGATACAGTCAGACAGCGTCTTCTCGAATTTGATCAGTTGGATTTGGACAGGGCTGTCAATGTCGCCAAATCACTTACGACCGCACAACAAAGTATCGGCTTTTATCATCTGACAGACGAATCAGAACCAACTCAGCGGTTAAGTGTGGTGGCTGTCAACACTGAGAAGAAAATATCCTCTGTAATTAAAATGGATTCCGATAACGAATTGGGTTCAAGTCAACATTGTGTAAATCAGGTGAGCGTTACTTCGAACCGTTATACGTACGTAAAGGGTACAACATGTTATTTCTGTGGAGGAAGAACACATCAACGATTAAATTGTCTAGCCAGAATGATAACATGTTATAAATACGGACAACAGGGCCACTTTGCTCGTGTATGCAATTCTTCAAAACGAGATCAAATATCATCGTCAGCTGTATTACTTTCATCCCTCAACGTAAATTCAAACTTTCAGCTTAAGGTCCCGATCTATATTATTGATAGGAGGTTCGAAGCATTAGTCGACACTGGTAGCTCATTGAACTTCTTGGATAGTAAAGTCGCGCAGGCGTTAGGCCTTCAAGTACATTGGGCAGATACCCAAGTATATTTAGCGTCAAAAACCATAAAAAGGGTATCCGGAAAATGCACAGTAAATTTGGAACTTGACAATAAAAAGTACCTAAACGTCGACATGTTTATTCTACCACAACTTTGCACCGACGCCATTTTGGGTCTACCATTCTTGAAAAAACATGAGAAATTCACAATACAATTTGGTGGATCTTTGTCATGCTTTGAAATAATAGCTGCATCGATAGTTGAAATCGAGAGTTCTCGATTATTTCAAAATCTCAGTTTAGATGTACGCCATATTGCAACAAAAAGCCGAAGTTCAACAAACAAAATACAAAATTTATTCGAAGCGAGATACAACGTATGCTAAATAATGATGTAATCGAGGAGAGCATATCTCCATGGCGAGCGCAAGTTGTCGTTGTATCCCGGAATACTGGTAGAAAACGACTTGTAGTGGATTTTTCACAAACGATAAACCGCTATACGTTTCTGGATGCTTATCCGCTACCGAGGATATCCGATCTTGTAAATGAGGTTTCTAAACACAAATATTATTATCTTGTCGATTTAAAAGAAGCATATTACCATATCGATATCGACCCACTGGAACGACACTGTACAGCTTTCGAGGCTTGCGGGAAACTCTACCAATCCAAGAAAATTCCTATGGGGGTAACCAATGAAGTTTCCAGTTTCCAGCGATACATAAATAAGTTTATAGATATCAACGGGTTAAAAGGGGTGTATTTATACCTTGATGACATTATTGTGTGTGGCACAACGATTTCGGATCATGATGAAAATCTAAAACGGTTTAAAGACGCTTTGCATCGATACGGACTTCAAATCAATAACGATAAAACCCAGTACCGCGTTGAAACAATACGCACGCTTGGGTACGAGATATCCCACAAAACATTACGACCCGATCCCAGTCGACTCGCAGCGCTAAATCAACTAAGGATTCCACACGATAATCAGACACTCAAACGACTTATGGGTTTCTTTTCCTATTATAGCAAGTGGATTAAGAATTTTTCAACAAAAATAGCGACTTTGACAAGAACGGACTTGACGTTTCCATTGGATAGACTCGCTCGTGAAGCTATAGAATTGATCAAAACCGATATAAAAAGTGCATGCGTACATAACATCGACGAGGATGTTCCTTTCGTGGTTGAAACTGATGCATCCAACGCTGCAATTGGCGCGACACTATTTCAAAACGACAGACACGTGGCTTTCTTTTCAAGAACGCTGAACATTCACGAAAGACCACATCATATTATAGAAAAAGAAGCATACGCAATAATCGAAGCCTTGCGAAATTGGAAACACTACCTGGTGCCACGTCTATTTACTCTTATAACTGACCAGAAGTCTGTAGCCTTCATGTTTGATTACACACGTCATGGGAAAGTCAAAAATGACAAAGTTGCAAGATGGCGAATGGATCTTGCAAGTTTCCGGTACGCAATACGATATCGGCCGGGGAACTTTAATAAATCGGCTGATGTTATGTCACGCGACGTATGTGAATCAATAAATCATCTTGAGGATCTTCATAAACTTCACGAAAAATTGCTACACCCAGGGGTCACACGGATGTTACATTTTATACAAAATCAAAACCTTCCCTACTCGGTAAGTGACGTACGGGAGATTACGTCAATGTGTCAAATTTGCTGCCGTATCAAGCCACGTTTCTACAAACCTTCAGTTGATCTTCATATGATAAAGTCGACCTCTCCCATGGAACGCATATCACTTGATTTCAAAGGTCCTCTTCCACGATCATCAACCGGCGCAACATATTTGTTCACTGCAATCGATGAGTACACTCGCTATCCATTTGCTTTTGCTGTCCGCGATACATCTGCAAAAACGGCTAAAGCGTGACTTCGTCAAATCATTGCGTTATGTGGATGTCCAAATTATATCCATTCGGACCGTGGAGCTGCTTTTCTCTCTCGAGATTTGAAAAATTGGCTGAGCGGTTTGGGTATCTCTTCAAGTCAAACGACTCCTTTCAGACCACAAGGGAACTCACAATGTGAAAGGTTAAATAGAACGTTATGGAAGAGCATCTTGCTGGGACTTGAAAATGAAAAATTGGGTCTACCAAGATGGGAAGAGAAATTACCAGATGCGTTATCGTCCATACGCAGACTTCTCTGCATTGCAACGAACGATACTCCACACAATCGAATTTTCGCATTTCCGAGACGATACCCTCAAAACCTCAGTCTACCGGGTTGGTTGGTTGACGCTAATAACGTGCTATTCAAGCGACTGAATAGATTCTCGAAATATGAGCCTGCTGTAGATAAGGTCGAACTGCTTGACGAGAATCAAGCCTATTCAACTATACGTGATGGGACGGGGAGAGTTCAAACCGTGTCTACACAACATCTTGCTCCAGAAGGAAATAGAGAGTGTGAAAACCAATCGACATCGACCAATTCAATAAATCCGAGTACAAATGAGTTGGAAAAGGAAGAAATATCAACATATCACAACGACCCGGCCGAACCTACGATGTTATACGACAACGATATCGAGGAAGTTTCGCAAACACAGACAGAAACGTACAACACAGCGAGTCCTCAACGATCCCAACGAGTACGGAGGATTCCTGCCATATATCGGAATTAAGAGACGAACAAACATATTGAGAGGACAAGAATCTTATATTAATTCGATTTAGTTTTATTCTAGATTACTTTGTGTTGAATAAAACCTACTTGGTTTAAGCTACAACAGGTTGAGTACTACGATTATATTTTTGCCGCGATAGAAACATCTTAGCTCGACAAACTTTCTCGTACTTCCCACGTTTTGAGCAAAATGAACATTCAGCATCCCGGGCTGGACAGCGATTGCGGATATGCATAGCTCCACCACAAAAGTAGCATTTTTCTTGCTTATCTTTTGAACTAGAGCAATAGATTCCTCATTTTCTGAGCTATCAGTATTTGGTTTAGAACTTTGGGTCTCTTTCATGGCATTTACTGTGAATTCGGATGTGTGTCGATATTTGTGAATTTGGGCTGCTTCAATTGTTCGAGCGACTTGATACGCTTTCTATTTATCAATGTCATTGGTTTCGAGTATGCGCTGACGAATTTCGTTTGACTGCAATCCCGTAAAAAATGAATCGCAAATGAGAATATCACACAGCTCGTTAGCTTTCACATCCTTGAAAGTGCATCGACGAGCAAGCGTTTCAAGACGATCCACATAAGTAGATATCGATTCATCGAGAACTTGTCTGGCCGAGCATAACAAATGTCGTTTGTAAACCGAATTTGTAGCTTTTATGAATGATTTGTCGAGTAAATCCATTGCTGAGTCATAATTTGGACATTCCTCGATCTTATCAAATAACTGAGCTGAAATTGATATTTTCAGAAGATCAAGCTTGTCATCTGCAGAATCGATTTTTAAGACGTTTAATGAAAGTTTCAAAGCGATATCGCCAGTGGCGCCATCCGCGTTTTGCATCAGGACAGTCTGTGGTCAGTTTAAGTGTATCCGGCTTGAACAGAGATTCCATCAATCACAATTCCAGACAATTCGTGAATAAAATTGTGATAACCAAAGAGAATAAAATGACTTTTATTCATGAATCTACAAATAGCAGTAGGTACTAGATAAAGTCAGAAATAAACAAGATAGTGATCAATGTAATACACACTAAGTAAACAAAATATTTCGGAAAGTCAGTTTAAAATTCTAAGGAAAGGTCGTAAGTTTGGAATTTGTAGATCATCATTGAAATTTAGTGATGAAATATCGGTTACCGCCGAACTTGAGTTACTTAGTCAAAAGCTTGTAGAAAACTTTGAGGGACATCAAAATAAACAATTGTTAGTGCACAAACTTACTGGTCTTAGACATCATATATATGACAAATGTGAATAGATTAATTCGTTCCAACATCTCCAGAGCTGAATTGAATGCTTTAAAAGATCTTCGTCAGAACGATCAAATAGTCTTGACTAAAGCTGATAAGGGGAATTGTGTAGTGTTGTTGGATAAATCTGATTACAACGAAAAGGGGTTGTCTATTTTGGGAGAAACATCTACATTTAAAACATCCAAAAGCAACATCCATATATATATTCAAGGTCTTGACCTAATTGGCCGTCGACCACAAATATCAGAAAGAAAAAAAAGAAGAAAATCTCAACAAATTCCTTGCTTCCAAGCTACTCGTTTTCTTGCTAGGCGCTCCAATATAACCAACCACTTGTCACGGTGTGTTCGCCATTCAACGTTGGTCTTCAGAAATATATACGATCGTGCAATTTGCTCAAGGCTTATTTTGAAAGTTTTTTTTTTAATTCTTCAGAGGAAGATGTGGTCAGCTGATTCTAGGTGAATGAGTGTACACACTCGATCGGTTGATGCTCTATAGTGACAACTTCTTCAGGGGTTCCGACGCAGAGTATCTTACATTTGCTGGGGTTCAAGTAGAGTCCGTACTTCGATGTAGCATCGGATGTTGTAATAATAATACGTCTGAGGTTTACGAAGTTTTCGGCAATTAGTACAATATCGTCCTCGTAAGCTAGATCACAAATACGCTTCCCTTGTGTTCCAATTTCTATGCTTTCACAAGGATCTATTCGGGCGCTATTTAGTATTTTATCAACAACGATGTTAAACGAAGTTAAAGCTAACACGCTGCCCTGTCTCACCACTGTCATGACTTGAATTTCCTCACTTAGTTGTCTCCTCACTCTGATTAAAACATTCGATTGTTCGTAGAGAGCCTTCACGACTGCATATATCTTGAAAGGAAACCCACACTAATCTAAAAGAGGCCACATACTTTCTTTGCAAATACGGTCAAACGCAGTTTTAAAATCCAGGAACGCTATCACTGTCGTTGTCTAAATTTATTTGAGTTTCGAGTACACGTCGCAAGGATAATATTTGGTCAATACAGCTACGGCCCTTTATATATCCTGCTTGAATCTCCCGTACTTGCCGTTCTCGCACTGGCCGAATGCGTTCCAGTATGATTAGTTCGAGAGCCTTGTACACGACAAGAAGTAACGAGATTGGACGATAATTCTCGCATGATCTCGCATTACCCTTTTTGTCAAAAAGGACTGTAAGTTTGATATATTGTGATACCAGAAGCTTGTAAGATTTCAGAAGTTATCCGATCCAAACCAGGAGCTTTGTCGTTCTTCATACGGATGATACAATATTGTATCTCAGTTGTTGTTGGAGGTTGAACGTCGACGTCTTCCACAGTTGCATCGTGGGTATTCTGGCTTGCTGGCGGTCTGTTTTCGTTATATAGCTCTCGATAATATTCAGCCCAAATTCTCAGTTTTGCATCTGTGTTGTATGCGATAGCTCCTGCCTTACCGCGTAATCCCGATAGCGAGTACGTGTGTGGCCGCGTTATATTTCTCATGGATTGGAATAATCGTCAACTGTCATGCAGAGGCAGTTTAGCTTGGGAGGCAATGTTTCTCCAATATGCGTCAAGGTCAATCCTTAGGTTTGGTTTTGTTAACTTACTATAAAGCCTAACGTGAAATAAGTGATCATAATCCATCACTTGTTTTCGCTCGGCAGAGATCACAAGTGTATTCGCAGATATCCACGAACGTGTATGCCGTTTCCTACATAGAAAATAACTATTTGCAGCTGAGTGGACCGAGTTGATAATGTCCCCATATTTCATCAGGTGATGTTTGTAGATCACATTCGGCATTTAGTAAGTTTTCCTTTACTGTTGCTCTGAATTTCTCTGTAATTAGCGAGGTATTTAGGAGTTGGATATCGTAAGTCATGGATTCAGGTATCTTACTTGTTGCGGAAATCGTAACTTCCCTACACACAATATCACGAGTGCATGATCCATAATTATTTCCAACACTCCCCCAAAAGAGTGTCAATTCAATAAGGAGGAGCGCAAGCGTTGTCTAAAGAGGATGTAAGCAATCTGATTCCGTACCCTACTATTAGGATGGAACCATGTTTCGAGATGTCGTATTTTACGACGGAAAATGTGTTTAAGATGATGTCTCTCGACAAGTGAAATTAGTCGCTCAACATTAGGACATAATCTACCAACAGTATGAGGTCCGACACTAGAGATAAGGTGATTACAAGGACAACCAAGTTGAGCATTGAAGTCGCTTGCCAACACCAATACATCGTTTGAAAGGACCGCAGATAGTACGCTGTCAATTATTTGATAAAAATTCTCTGCAATAGATGAGGGTGCTTCATCGTCGGTGCATATGCGCTCACAGTCTATAAATTGAACGTTTTGCCTGCTAGACGTAGTAGCGCAATACGATAGTCAATAGGATTTCAGTCAATGATGCATTATATATCATTGTATAACCATATGCTTGGACGTTCTTCACCGGCACGAAATCAAGAATGTTTAAAACGTTTCGTTTATTCAAACTTTTTCAATTGTAAGTATTAACAATCACCAAGACAATTTTAAAATATTTAATTTTATTAATATATATATATATATATATAATCAGCTCTGCCATTTGCTCTTTCAACCCAAAGTCGCATCTGGCTAAAGTAGCCTTACATAATAAAATCTCCACAATCCTAAACCTCTACTATTGTATCAAAGAGTCGGGCACTGCTCATGTATATACCTCTCTTCTTAAACGGGTATTTACACATGAAATAAATTCCTCAACAGGATTGAGTTGTGGGGAATATAGTTCAAAAACTTTAAGATACAGTTCTTATGAATAAAGACCTCGCTAACTTCTCTAGTCTTATGAATTGTAGCATTGTCCATAACAATGTACTTCCTTTCATGTGTTGATAACATGGCTAAATCTTCACATATAAAAATCATCCTAATTTTATTCGGCAAGAATTTTACTTGCTGTCGTTAATTGCTTTATCACATGATCCTTTATAGGATACAATATAATTTTATAACAGATAGTGTTAAACCGTGCTCCGGGAGCTCATAAGCTTCAGTTTCATAATTGTAAATGTTGGCAAAAACCGGAGTTCGAGTACATGCCGAGCAGACTTCCTTATCACTCCTAGACGAGCTGATGGTAGCCGGCAACACTCATCAGCAGTGTAAACTACCATCAGTCGTTTCGGCTGCCTTGTGATATATTTAAAAGGCATCTCCGAGAATTTGCTAACGTAGTAGCATGGGCATAGCCTCTTTAAACTAACCATGTGCTTTCCGGACCATCCTAATTTTATTCGGCAGGAATTTTACTTGCTGTCGTTGCTTGCTTTCATACAAAATCCTTTGAAAGATACATTATTATAATTTTATAACAGATAGTGTTAAACTCTGCTCCGGGAGCTAATAAGCTTACGTTTCATAATTGTAAGTTTCATTCTCATAATATATGTTTCATTATCAAATATGTCTTTTTAATATATCACAAAACAGTTTAACGACTGATTGTAGTTCACCCTACTGATGAGGGCAGCCGGTCACCATTAGCTCGTCTAGGAGTGATAACGAAGTCTGCTCTGCATGTAATCAAACTCCGGTTTTTGGCAACATCTACAATTTTGAAACTGAAGCTTATTAGCTCCCGGAGCATAGTTTAACACAATCGGAATTAAAACTATAAAATTGTATCCATCAAATGATCCTGTGAGAAAGCAAGCAACGACAGCAAGTAAAATTCCTGCTAAATAAAATTAAGATGATCCGGAAGCACATGATTAGTTAAAAGAGGCAATATCCATGCTACCACGTAAGCAAATTATTGGATATACCTTCTTAATATATCACAAAACAGCCAAACGACTGATTGTAGTTCACTCTACTGATGAGTACAGCCGGTCACCATTAGCTCATCTAGGAGTGATAGGCAAGTCTGCTCTGCATGTAATCAAACTCCGGTTTTTGGCAACATCTACAATTATGAAACTGGAGCTTATTAGCTCAAGGAGCAGAATTTAACACAATCTGTTATAAAATTATAATAATGTATCCTTCAAAGGATCTTGTAAGAAAGCAAGCAACGACAGCAAGTAAAATTCCTGCTGAATAAAATTAGGATGATCCGGAAAGCACATTGTCAGTTTAAAGTAGCTAAGACCATGCAACCACGTTAGCAAATTCTCGGAGATGTCTTTTTAATATATCACAAGGCAGCCGAAACGACTGATAGTACTTCACCCATCTGATGAGTGATGCCCGCTACCATCAGCTTGTCTAGGAGGGATAAGGAATTCTGCTCTTCATGTAATCGAAGTTCGGTTTTTGACAACATTTACAATTACGAAACTGAAGCTTATTAGCTCCCGAAGCAATGTTTAACACTATCTGTTATAAAATTATAATAATGTATCTTTTAAAGGATTTTGTATGAAAGCAAGCAACGACAGCAAGTAAAATTCCTGCCGAACAAAATTAGAGAGATCTGGAAAGCACATGGTTAGTTTAAAGAGGCTAGGCCTATGCTACTACATTAGCAAATTCTCGGAGATGCCTTTTATAATATATCACAAGGCAGCCGAAACTACTGATGGTAGTTCACCCTACTGATGAGTTCTGACGGTTACCATCAGCTCGTCTAGGAGTGATAAGGAAGTCTGCTCGGCATGTAATCGAACTCCGGTTTTTGGCAACATTTACAATTATGATACTGAACTTATTAGCTCCAAGAGCACAGTTTAGCACTTTTTGTTATAAAATTGTAATATCGTATCCTATAAAGGATCCTGTGAGAAAAAAAGCAACGACAGCAAGTAAAATTCCTTTGGAAAAAAATTGGATGATCCGGAATGCACATGGTTAGTTTAAAGAGGCTAGGTCCATGCTACCACGTTTCCAAATTATCGAAGATGCTTTTTAATATATCACAAGGCAGCCGAAACGACTGATTGTAGTTTACCCACTGATGAGTGCTGTCGGCTACCATCTGCTCGTCTAGGAGTGATAAATAAGTAGGCTCGGCATGTAATCGAACTTCGGTTTTTGGCAGCATTTACAATTATAAAACTGAAGCTTATTAGCTCCCGGAGCACATTTTAACACTATCTGAGATAAAATTATTATAATGAATCCTTCAAAGGATCGTGTGAGAAAGCAAGCAACGATAGCAAGTAAAATTCTTGCTGAATAAAATTAGGATGGTCCGGAAAGCACATTGCTAGTTTATAGAGGCTAGGTCCATGCTACCACGTTAGCAAATTCTCGGCGATGCCTTCTCAATAAATCAAAGGGCAGCCAAAACGACTAATTGTAGTTCACCCTACTGATGAGTGGTGCCGGCTTCCATTAGCTCGTCTTGAAGTGATAAGGAAGTTTGCTCGGCATGTAATCGAAATCGAGTTTTTGCAATTATGAAAATAAAGCTTATTTGCTCCCGAGCACAGTTTAACAATATCTGTTATAAAATTATAATAATGTATCTTTTAAAGGATTTTGTATGAAAGCAAGCAACGACAGCAAGTAAAATTCTTGTCGAATATAATTTGGATGATCTGGAAATCGGACCATTCTTAAACACTAGGTAGAGGTTGTTGCTGAATTGTCGCTGCACTTGTTGGATCCTTAATGGATACGGCAGGTATAATAGTATTGCACGATTATATATAATTTAATCGCAGAATGTGTAAAATTGTGCTCCGGGAGCTAAAAAGCTTCAGTTTCATAATCGTAGATTTTGCCAAAAACCGGAGTTCGATTACATGCAGATCAGACTTCCTTATCACTCCTAGACGAGCTGATAATAGCCTGCAGCACTCATCAGTAGGGTGAACTACCATGCACAGATCTTATGCTAAATTTCCTCTGGGCATACGTAGCGACTTTGAATATTGCGAGAATAATTCGGTTCTATTTCTTGATCTGATGAGGATATATAGAATGCTGCCTGGTGTTTATGCCTCTTCATGAGGAAAACATAGTGATTTATTTACGAGTACACCATTTTATGTCCCAGGGCAGGTGTAACAACAAATTATATTTTATATATTTGTACACTTTAAAGTGTCCGTGTAAAACAGCATTTCTATTAAAAGGAATTTAGTGTCTGATGCATGGTTAAACCGCATTACGCACTGCCATGCACAGAGCTTATGCTAAATTTCCTCTGATGATTCAGATTAAGGGTATTTCTGTTTTTCAAGCTTTAGACATTGTTTAAGTGTGTATAAGGTGCCTATGGATGATTATTAAAGTCACGGTACTGTTGAGCTCCGTTAGAGCGAAACGCGTATACAGTTGTTGAAGTTTGTCGTCACACATTGGATGACTGGGCATACGTAGCGACTTTGAATATTGCGAGAATAATTCGGTTCTATTTCTTGATCTGATGAGGATATATAGAATTCTGCCTGGTGTTTATGCCTCTTCATGAGGAAAACAGTGATTTATTTACGAGTACACCATTGTGTGTCCCAGGGCATGTGTAACAAGAAATTATATATATATATATTATTGTTACTCGATAGAAGCGGTGGTCTTGGATCACTTAATGATTCCATTAAATATCAAGGTTTTAAAGAAAACAAGACGCAAACTGGATTTTTATTTATTGAGCACAGGACACGCAACGTTTCGACACAAAGTCTTTATCAAGCGGTGATAAAGACTTTGTGTCGAAACGTTGCGTGTCCTGTGCTCAATAAATAAAAATCCAGTTTGCGTCTTGTTTTCTTTAAAACCTTGATATATATAACTAATGTAATTTATATATAAATTACAAAGGAAACAGCACCGCCGCGTGGTTGAATCAAACTTCTAATTTATTTATTGGTCCTCTGATGATTTCAGGCCACGGTGCTGTTTCGTTTGTAATTTATTATATTGGTCATTTTGTGATCCCGCTGATGTCTATTACATTGAAAAAATTCACTGCATTGCACTGACTTCGAAAGCACAAGCTACGTCATGCAATTAGCATATAGTGAAGGCTACGGATGTAGCCTGGACTCTTCTATTTGTTACCCAAGATACACAAATATATAACTTCGGTAATGTGAAAACTAATTATCATTTGCAAAAATACAATGACCGAAAAAGTTTCTAAAATGATACATGGCATGCTAAATCCACTGTTTGCAAACTTAACCTCGTGTATAGGGGAAAGATCACGAATGATTTATTTCTCAACTGAATGAAAAAATATGACAATCGATGCAAAAGATATAATCATTACATTAGATGTCAAATCGCTGTATCCATAAATTTCGCATAATGAGGGTATTAAAGCAATCGAAAAAGTAATTGAAAATGCTAAGTGAGAAGCCGGCAAATTAAATTTTGTTTTCAGCTGCATTCGTTTCATTTTCAAAAATAACTTTAATTTTGAGTCGAAGCTCTACCGACACAAAGAAGGTACCGCAATAGTATATCAGTATCCCAGTTCTATGCTATCTTGTACATGAATAATTACTAAAGAAAGTTCTTAACACGTCAAAAACATACCTTTATTTATCTTAGGTGTATCTATGATAATTTCATAGTATGGAAACACGGGCAAGAACAACTGGATCAGTTAATTAATGAAATAAATAATTACGGTTGTCTAAATTTTACTACTTCAACTGTATTTCCGGAAAATTTCCTAGATGTCACCATTTATAGAGATGATTTTAGTGGAGTTCATACAACCGTATAAAGAAAGCCAGCACCCACACCGCTATACCTACATTCAAAGAGCACGCACCTTAATTCGCAGGAGAAAGCACTTATTACGAATGAGGCAATTAGAATGATGAGCATATGCAGTACATTAAAATATGGAAAACTGTCTCAAAGACCTTCGACAAAACTTATCATCCAGAGGATATATACTAAACATGGAATCACAAGATTAATAAAAAATGCAAAAATTAGAACAGGACTTTATAAAAGAAAACTTCCAAAAACATCTAATAAAAGAAAATACGGTAAGAATGGTAATTCTTTTTCATTCCGCTTTACCCATAATTCAATCTAGAATTAATTACAAAATTCACAAGTGGGCAAAAATAGATGAAACAGAGGATAAACGTTCACAGGTTGTAGACAAGACAATTAATATTTTTATTTTTTATAGACAATGATTTAAAGCAATCCAAAGTATTAAATTACAAAACTACAAGAATCTTCAACATCGTTCTACAGCCATATTTACGTTCCACATAGATGCAACAAGCGCTTTAAAATTTGCATCATGGTTATAAGATAAGATAAGGATTTTCTTTAACAAAACTTGTAACCGATAAAAAACGTGTTACACAGAACAAAACATGCAAGAGAAGACAAAAATAATATCAATTCGTTAATCATTCAATCTTCTATTTATTCTACGGCCTCAGGTCCAGCGGGATCTGAGCCCTCCAGCTAATCCAACACGCCGCTCTTCGACTGAACCACCCGGGGTCTATCACCCCCCGAAGAATCCAATCTAGGCGGACTATGCGCGGTAATCGCGAGATGAGGAGCTTGAGAAACCTTAGTCTTTGCTCTGGAGGACGTCCTCTCGAAAAGAAGACTAATCCCGAGATAGCCCAAGTACCCCAGAGGCGCACTTGGGTTTTCCCATTCAACGACAGATGCTGAGCCCGTTTCAGGGCCCACCTAGCTTTCTTCAGGATACGTTTAAGTCTATCCAGGTCAGCTTTCGCCGACCAGTTCACCGTAACAGTGAACCCCAGGTATTTTACTCGACTTGTGAAGGTAGGGAGTGGTTGATTAGTCAATATAGAAGATAGAGCTGAGAGTGCTAGTCTCTTTAATTTTTTCTTTGTCGCAGGGGTGCCATGAAAGACAACTACCTGCGATTTAGATGAATTTAAAATAAGATTGGATAGGGTCAGCTGGTCTGTTAATCTTAAAAAGAAACGGCTGATGTCCGAAGCGACATCTTTGCACCTGCGTCCAGAGAACAGGGCCGTGGTATCATCAGCGTATACCAATAGATGTTGATCACGTTTAAAATTCTTGAATAGTACAATGGAGGCAGCAAGAAATAAGATAGGAGAAAGTGGGGAACCTTGGGGCACACCTGTAATAGGGTAGAACTGACACGCATCAGGGTCGTCTTCATAGTAGAACCTCTTGGTAAACAGTAATATCTCCACCCTGTTAACAATTCTCGCATGCAACCCGAGGGACCTGAGAGAGGAGATAACAACGGGAATGGAAATGCGGTCAAATGCAGCAGAAAAGTCAAGGAAAACAGCCACAGCTAGTTGATGGCTATTATCCCTACAAAACTGATGCACTTTACCTATTGCTGAATGAACCGAGCGTCCCTTGACAAACCCGTGAAAACTCTGTGGGATCAAATTACGCCTACTTAAATGGTCGCGGATTCTACGCGCAAGCGCTTTTTCGTAGATGGAGATGAGGAAGTTTTGAATCGAAATGGGACGCAGATCTTTGGGACATGAAACCGGACTATGCTTTGGTAAAAAAATTCTACGACTAATATTGATGCCGGCTACATCGGATGGTGATGCTAAAAGCATTGTGACGGCCACTTCTCTTCTTTGATCGGCTGTCAAAAGCTGACAGACTCGAGAAGATATTGGAGCGACGGATTTAGAGGTGCCCGGAAGTGGCCCCCAGGAGTTAAGGATATCTGTAACAGATAAGTCCCTGCTCCTGAAGTCACCCCAAGGCGGGATTGGTTGGGGAGATTGAGTGGCTCCATAATTATGTAGGGATAGTGACTCCTTCAAAACATTATCAAGGCCTATACTACCAATCCAACCCAAAGCTCTATCCTTCCAACAGACAAACTTCTCCTTCTTGAATATCTTCCAGAAGGAAGACTGAGAAGGGATAAGGTGAGCGATGTTCGCCTTATCCCTGCTCAGCTGGAACCTATATCGAGTGCTCCAGTATTCATTCGAGATAGCCTGCCTGGCGGAAACAGAGACATTGGGAAGACGTAGCATTTTAGCCAAAACCTTGAGTTTTGTTGGAGTGGGATTGTAAATATGACCTTTATAGGTAGTCGAAAGAAACGCGGTAGCTTGCGAGGAGAGGAAGGAATTAAATTCGGTCAAATTCACATTACCAATTCTGGGGAAGAGTTGGATAGCCGCCTGAAAGAAAGCCACTCTGATGGGATCAAAGTGAAACCTCCTTCTAAGCAACGTATCTTCCTCTATCCGCCAACGAATTAGGTCATGAGAGATGGTCTGTTTTTGGCGCGACTGCTCAGTACAGATGGGTTTCAACAACCACATCTTATGAAGCAGTAATATGTCGAGGAGAGAATTAGTTGTTGAGCAATGAAAAGTTGGGGACGGTGGTTTGTGAATAAGGTAATCGTTCCTGGCTCTGCGGAGTGCTGCATTAATCCAACGACCAGTTCTGTCGTTAAAGTCACAGAGTAACATGTCATAGCCACTACCCAAAATACGGTCCAGGAGATCACGGTTCTTGTGAATTTCCCCTGGCCTAATATAGATATTGGCTATGCTGATACGTTTACCATTCTTACAAAGTGAAACAGCTAAACAAGACAGGGCTGGACAAGAATAGTTTAAAAGAAGGGATGATCTTAAGGAGCATTTAACTAGGGTTAAAAGACCTTGAGATGAAGAGGCGTGAGGAGGGGTTATGTACGGAGTGAAGTGGGTGTAAATATGCTTGGGGATAAATCGAGTAATGTCCTGGGGGATACGGATAGACCGCGTCTCCTGAATGACTATAACATCCGCATCTCTACCAGATAGAAGGCTAAGGGCAGAAGCACCTCCCGAATTCCACTGAAGTATATTCAGTGAAAAAGGCTCTTGACTACTTTGCATTGTGTTACGACAGCTGGAGTGGGATGCCTACCTCCTAGCAGAAACTAGGAGAGAGAAAGTTGCCCTTCTCACTCCCAGCCCTACCAGGAGAAGACACTTGCCCACCGGCATTATCTTCATCTCCCTTTGAGGCCAACAACTCCCAACATATATCATCTTTCTTTGCCAACTTCAAGGAAGCCAACTTTTGTTTAGAAGATGATCTCTCCTTAGAACGGGAGGCTCTCTTTGAAGAGGTAAGAATCGTCGATGGAGGAGAACGGGACTCCTCGAATTTCGCTATCAGATGGTTCGTTAAGGCTCGAATCTCGTCTTTATATATCTGTAGTCTTGCGTCAACAATTTTGAAAATGTCGGTGTCCGACATACCATAACCGTTTGAATTGGATAAGCTGGCAGCGGCAAAGTGGGCCGGTTTGACCGGTGCCCCACAATGCCTTAATGTGTATTCTTTGAAGATAGGACATCTTCTAGACCAGGCCGGGTGCTGACCACCACAATTGGAACACAGAGGGGTGAGAGAACATTTCCCCTCATGGACTTCGGAAGAGCTCAAACCCAACACGTATGGGGCCTAGTACAGTTCGAGGACCAGTGCCCACAGAGGTGGCACCCATTGCAATGGGGGTATGTTAAGTCATCAGCGTCTACGATATTGAAAGAAAGATTGTACCCCAAAAAGGGGTTACATTTGCTTTTAGCCAGACATTCCGCCTGGTCGACTGCGGTAGAACATAATGCTATTGGTATAGCCTGGCCTTTCTTGCCCAGGATTGGGCGAATATTATGAATTTTGAACTCAGATGTGAGAGCAATGATATCATCCTCCGTTGCGAAGGGCGGAAAATTATTAATTTTCAGAGTCGCCTGAATAGGCCTGTAAGTAGTTGACCCAAATTCTTTTAGGTGTGTTTCGAAAAATTCTAGGTACGATGCTGCCAGATCTGGAGAGCTGAAAGAAACCCGGATTTCGAAATCTAAATATTTTATCGAATTAAATAGAATTCTCTTCTTATAAGAGCTTGTAAACTCTCTCAGAAAAATATTGAAAAGATTCTTCCTTTCAAATGGTTGAAGAAGTCTGATTATTACCAGATTCACCACTTTAGGCACAGGAGGGAGTTCTCCATCCGTGCTTGAGATTAAAAAATTAGACGCAATAGGACTAACCTTGTTTTCTTTGGCTTGAAAATTCGATGTTACATTGGAAATACCTGAGTTCCGTTCCATATTTGCTTGATTTTGTAAGTTGTTTGAAGCCCCAATGGTAAATTTTTCACACTGCTGTTTTTCCATTTTTTCGTCGCTTAAAATGCCCATCATGGTTATGAAATCCCATTGTTTGCATTTGTTCAAGTTCGGATGCATAAAATTTTTCCGGAGTTTGTTTTGGTTGTATAAATCATCCACTACTACTAGTAGTACGATTGTAAGTACCGAAACGCAGGGATGTTACAAATGTGAACGTCCACGATGCAAATGCTTTAAACAAATGACAGAGGGTACCTCGTTTTGTAGCAACATAGTCAAAATGCGTTGTAATATTAAAAAACATCTAACTGCACAACACGAGGTATTATCTACCGTGGCAGCTGCACTATTTGTGATGCTCAATATGTCGGCGAAACGGGTATATTATTGAGCGAAGGACTTAGCAACCGCTGAGCAGACGTGAAAAAAAGTGATTCGCCTCAAGACGATATAGTACTGCGTTGCAGAAAACATGAACTAAAAGAAGATTGTATCACATACAAAATAATAAGTAAACAACATAAGAACATTAAAAAATACAAACAAATGTGTATTGAACAGTTAATGAGCAATAAAACACTAGGCATAAACAAAGATCACGACTATATATGGACTGACGTTACATAATTTCTTCTTTTATTTTACTTTTTACCAATTTTAGTTGCTGTTTTAGATTTGAAAAGAAACTTTGAAACGTTAATTGACTTTTCAACTGCTCTTAGCTTTTTTTAAAACACTATATATATTTTGCTATTTGAACCGCCTGTTATAATAACTGTATATCGATTCTATCTAAAATCGGTTTACAGTTTTTTTCGGATGTGCTATCAAAGATTATAAAAAATGTGGTGCACACTACCTCGTTCAATATATTTTATGATGAAATCCTTCGATTTATGCTGTCTCAACAAGATATGTTTATGTATTTAATTACATTTACACATTAGAAATCATTTTTCATGTATTTGATTAAAGTTAATTGCTTAATATCAGGTATTCTTTTTGATCTTAATTTTAAGCATGTATATTGCATTATTACCATATTGGGTTGATAATTAGGATTAACTGATTTCTAATGACATTACTTATCTTTTTGTCAGCAGCTAGTCTTTATTTTTATTTATGACATATTCAATATTAATCTATTCCTAATATTCTAACTTATCAAATATTCCTTAATATATTCTACTTTGAAATTTCTTTTTAATATCAAATAAATACTTAGTTAAATGATCTTAATTAATCTGATCGTGTTATTTTATTTTTTTGCACTATCATCTATAAATCACACATTGGTGGTTTTCATGCTTCTTCCTTCTGAAATCATAATTAAGTCTCAATGAATTTGTTTTCCTTTTTGTATATATTGTTTTCTCTAAAAAGAGAAGCCTTATTAATATTTATCGTTCTTTTAATCCTACTTTTTAATCTTTTCGACATTAAAACCAATAATGATAACATTAGTTAAACTATTATTGCATTTCTGCTAAAATAACATTCGTGTGCCATGTAATCTGGTTTTAGGCATTATTAATTATCCACACGAGAAAAAATGTTTGTTAGAGTAAATTGTAACAACGTTTCGGTCAAGCATAGTGACCCTTTTCAAGTTGACATGCTATCAGGTTTCTGCCCCTAAGAGAAAGTATAAGTTGTGATATAGTTATATATATATATATATATATATATATATATATATATATATATATATATATATACAAATATCTACAACTTGCTGACCATTTTTTATTTCTACAAAAATGCAAATGAATCAAATCAGCTAACTGAGTCTACGCATTTAATATAATTATAAACAAAACAAAACATAATAATAATGCTAAATCAAATTTAATAATTAAATAATAAAATTAATAATTGTTTTTAGATTTTCTATAATTTAAATCAAGTTAAAATAAAAAATTGAAATTTAAAATAAACGTCATTTTTATGAATTGACTAATAAATAACAGACGTTGTATTAGAATAAGGATTAGATGTCATCAGGAGGAACTGCTATGCTATCAGGTTTCGGCCCCTAACTCCTCTACCCAACATAGCAGCGGGGCCAAATACATGTCAGTGATGTATTTCCTCTAAAATAACTATCTAGTATCTTATTATAATACAAAGTATTATAATAATAATACTTTGTATTATTATTTGTATTAATATTTTCTGCTTGATGCTATTTTTATAGTAACCTAGTTTAAAATATGTATCTATTAAATTATTTAAATGATTTTAAAGAAAGCCAATATCATTACATATTGTTGCAATTCTTGAATAAGAATTGACTTTTATTTTTTTTTAAAATAAAAGTCAATTTTTATAAATTGAGTTATAAATAACAGACGTTTTATCAGAATAAGGATATTATATTTTATATTATACGGAATGCATGAATGCTCATGCAAAAGTTTAAATTTATTCTTTATATTATTGTGTTGATTTATATATTTTACTATTTTCTGCTTGATGCTATTTTTATAGTAACCTAGTTTAAAATATGTATCTATTAAATTATTTAAATGATTTTGAAGAAAGCCAATATCGTTACATATTGTTGCAATTCTTAAAATTTCATTATTTAATGTATTATATTTTATATTATATGGTATGCATGAATGCTCATGCAAAAATATGTTTTTTGTAAATTTAAATGTCATCTTTACGATATAAATTAATAGTAGTTTTAGTTAATGTTATTTAATGTTCATATCTAGATATACACCTTCTTTATCATTAATATTGGTTTTGTTAAGAATAAGGCTTTCTGGAAAGATTATATATTTGATAAAATTAAAAATAAAATGAAAATAACAAACAATTATAAAAGAAAGATAAAATTAATCGTACAATAAATGTTATAATAACAATAGAAAATATACATTCATAAACTTCTTAATAAATGTTAGATAACATAAATATAGAGGACTTTTAAATAATTCTAAAAGTAAAATATAGGTATTTAAGTAAATATATTCCTAAAATAAGGTATAAACTCCTACCACCATTAGGACGAAAAATTTGTAATTATAATAAAGAATTAAAATCAATATGTAACGATAATATTAGAAACATAATGGAAACAGAATGCAATTGTAAAAGTCTTAGTTTTGATAAAATAAATGAACATATATGTACCCATAATCTAGAATTAATTGAAAATTGTGAATTAAGAAACTGCTATCAAAAGGGTATAAATATAGATTAAATAATAACAACGACAAAAATAAAATTTACAATTCGTTATATAATAACTTAAATGATTACTTTAGTAAGCTGATTAATAGTGAAAGCTCGAATATATCTAAGATAAACATTTAAAAGATTATATATTTGATAAAATTAAAAATAAAATGAAAATAACAAACAATTATAAAAGGAAAGATAAAATTAATAAAGATATGTATAAAGAACTTACTAAATTAAATAACAATTAACCGATTAATTGTCAATTAATCGGTTAATTGGTTTTTTCTTACCAATTAACCGACAATTGTCATACAATTGTCGGTTATCAGTTTAATCACACAATCGTCGCTTATTGGTTAAATCACACAATTTTCGTTTATCGGTTTAATCATACAATCGTCGTTTATTAGTTAATATTAATATTATAATATTAATATTAATATTAATGTATAAATTAATTATAAATTATAATTATAACATTAATATTAATATTCTAACTATATAATAACAACTATTGATAAAGCTAGTAATAACTTTGTCTTCATATGCAAAAAGCTTTATTATGATATACTAATGAAAGAGGTTAATTCTAATGATTTAAATGTAAATCCAACATGTGAACGTAGTGAGTTGAGTTTAGAAACAATTATTGCAAGTCACTGTTCTATAATGAATAAAAAGGGTATAAAGATTGAATCAGATAATAAAACTATACCTATATTATATTGGAATCCAAAATTACATAAAAATCCAATAAAACCTAGGTTCATATGTAGTGCGTTTAAATGTACATTAAAACCACTTTCTGTCTATATGAATAAAATACTTAAAGTAATTAAAGCACACTTTAAAAAATATTGCAAGGTAATCGAAATTAATACTGGTATAAAACACTATTTCAGTATTAATTCTACAAAAAAAATTAGAACAGACGAAAGGAATAAATTTTCAAAATATAAATACATACGATTTTAGTACTCTTTATACAAATCTAGATTTAGTAGATATTAAAGAAGCGTTAGTAAAATTAATTAATCTTATATTCGGAAAAAGATATACATATATATGTTATAATAATTATAACGCCTTTTTAACAAAAATAAAATCATAAAATAAATATAAATATATGGATAAAATTGAATTAATAGAATCCTTAAATATTTTAATAAATCAAAATTATTTAAAAGTAGGGACATCTATATTTAGACAAGTAAAAGGTGTTCCAATGGTTGGTAATATTATCCCAATTATAGCTGACTTGTTTTTACGCTTTATAGAATATGAATTTGTTCATAACTGTGTAAAAACTAAATCTAAACAATATAAATATATGAAATATATGTTTCGATACATTGATGATATATGTGTATTTAATTTTAATAATTTTTATTCAATTAGTGAACAAATTCATACAGAAAGCCTTATTCATAACAAAACCAATATTAATGATAAAGGTGTATATCTGGATATGAACATTAAATTAACATTAACTAAAACTAATATGAATTTATATCGTAAAAATGACATGTTTAAATTTACAAGAAACATATTTTTGCATGAGCATTCATGCATTCCATATAATATAAAATATAATACATTAAATAATGAAATTTTAAGAATTGCAACAATATGTAATGATATTGGCTTTCTTCAAAATCATTTAATAATTTAATAGATACATATTTTAAACTAGGTTACTATAAAAATAGCATCAAGCAGAAAATAGTAAAATATATAAATCAACACAATAATATAAAGAATAAATTTAAACTCTTAAGTGGCAAATTTTTATGGATGGATAATAAATAATATACTTTGTATTATAATAAGATACTAGATAGTTATTTTAGAGGAAATACATCACTGACATGTATTTGGCCCCGCTGCTATGTTGGGTAGAAGAGTTAGGGGCCCAAACCTGATAGCATAGCAGTTCCTACTGATGACATCTAATTCTTATTCTGATACAATGTCTGTTATTTATTAGTCAATTCATAAAAATGACGTTTACTTTAAATTTCAATTTTTTATTTTAACTTGATTTAAATTATAGAAAATCTTAAAACAGTTATTAATTTTATTATTTAATTATTAAATTTTGACTTAGTATTATTATGTTTTGTTTAGTTTATAATTATATTAAATACGTAGACTCAGTAAGCTGATTTGATTCTTTATCATTAATATTGCTTTTTATTAAGAATGAGGCTACCTGGATAAATTTGTTCGCTTATTGAATAAAAATTGATGGAGTTAAATACACATATATCATTAAAATATCGGATCACAGTTATTACAAAATATAATTTTATAATTTAGATATATTTTTTAAACAGTTATGAACAATTTTATATTCTATAAAGCTTAAAAATAAGTCAGCTATAATTGGGATACTATTAACTCCTATTTTTTCTAAATATAAGATTAATTAAATTTTCGAATGTATCTTTAATATCTGCTTAATCTAGATTTGTATAAAGCGTACTAAAATCTGCTTTATCATATTCTATAAAGCTTAAAAACAAGTCAGCTATAATTAGGCAGCTATTACCACAATTGGAACACCTTTTATCTGTATAAATATAGATGTCCCTGCTTTTAAATAATTTTGATTTATCAAAATATTTAAGGATTCTATTAATTCAATTTTATCCATATATTTATATTTACTTGATGGTTTAATTTTTGTTAGATAGGCGTTATAATTATTATAACATATATATGTATATCTTTTTCCGAATATAAGGTTAATTAAATTTTCTAATACATATTTAATATCTGTTAAATCTAGATTTGTATAAAGCGTACTAAAATCGCACGTATTTACATTCTAAAAAATATTCCTGTCTTGTATTATAAAAATTCTTTTGTAGAATTAATGCTGAAATAGTGTTTTATACCAGTATTAATTTCGATTACCTTACAATATTTTTTAAAATGTGCTTTAATTACTTGAAGTATTTTATTCATATAGACAGAAAGTAGTTTTAATGTACATTTAAACGCACTATATATGAACCTAGGTTTTATTGGATTTTTATGTAATTTTGGATTCTAAAATTAAAATCATTAGTACTTATTTATTACTCCAATCTAACGTCATATAATTAAAACTATTATGAAATGGTAAAATTTTGTTTATGAGCAGACAGTGTTTTATACATTTGATTTCAATGTTTTATATAGCTAGTTTTTAAATATACATATGTCCGCACCAAATTCCAAACAAATTTTACATATTATAAATTTAAACGTTTGCTTTTATAGTTTAATCTTTAACTGTTTACTAAACGAAAGGTATGAAATATCATAAAATATTGTCTTTAATAGGTATACAAATGTTTTCCCTTAAGAACATTTTCTTAGTGATCAAAATTGTTTAAAATTTAATTATAATTAATTTGATATTAATAAAATATTTGTCTGTTTTATATCATCTGGTGTATAAATATATATTTCAGATGATAATGAATACTTCAGATTATAATTTTATTGTGCTAATTCTTTTAGATGATTACATAAATTGTGGCGTAAATGATTTAAAATTTTTAATTTCGAACAACCATCTGCAGCTAATTCATCTAAATGGGTGTCTGAAAGTGCTATAATACTTTTGATTATTAAATACATATAATATATATTTTTATCTTTTTGTAGGAAAGATCAGTCCTTTTAAAAAACTTAGTTTTCGATTATATATACTATTTAATATATGCAATTATATATGAAATTTAAGTTAGCAAAGTTTGATAAAAATAGGAGTTTAAAATATTGTACTCCAATATACATCCATCACTACCAAATAACATGCCACTTATATTTTTGTCTTGTAGAACTATGAATTTTAACACCAAACCGTGCACAACAAGCAACAGCGATCAAGGTTGCAAATGCGACAGCGTTCCCATTTCAAAAGATTTTAATTTATCGGTTAACTTAATTGATAGTCAAACGTGTCCAAATACTTCCGATTCCGAAACCATGTCACTTTGTACAATAACAAAAGCGCCTGAAATTACTACTGCCACTGGCACATTTACCAAATCAATCGATCGTACAGATGTCACTGACACTTCGAACAGGGATAGTACATGTTGTAATGTTGAAACTGGGACAACTAAATACCACATGTCACATTTGGCTGATAGTAAGTATGACAGCGACCAAACTAAAGATGATATAACTCAGCTAAATGCATTAACATCAACTATTCATTCCGAGAATGTCAATGTAGATGACTGCACAATTGATTCCGAACACATACCTAATCTTAATTTCGTTGACTTACCTGAAACTAGTCATGATTTGCTTATCTTGAATGATTGTTTCATGATGATAGCGCTTTCAGTTTATGAAATGCTGAGAAGATTTTCCGTAACGCTTAAACTAAGCCATTTCCTGTTCGAGGACTTTTGTGCTTGCCTGCTCTCCACGGTTATTTCTCCGTTGCTATGCGAGATTCATATTAGTCTTTTAAGATTGCTACATAGGGATAATGAAGAAAACGGTATTGTGTTTACACATAACGACTTGAAGTCAAGCTATGACGTGCTGTTTCTAATTGGACTTGATTTTTTCACATGGCCGGCAATTCTGCTTCGCTTTGCCGAGGGGAGTCACTGGTCGGAAGATGTAATCAGCATACTGAACAACGATTACCCTCATTGTAGCTATCAAAATCGATTGAAGATATTAGAATTTTTAACTAATTCTGCGTTGGACACAACTCAGATTCGATCGTCGTTGAACAATTTTGAAACAGGCCTTCAACAGAATAAACAACAATTTTTACAGATCGAGGATCGATGTAGAATTTGCTCAAAGTGAGTACTATCGTGATTGTTTTTAGTAACTACTGGATTTAATTAGTTAAATATAATATTTTTTATTATTATTTAAATTTATTAAATGTTCATATTCGTTGTTGTTCTGACATATAATCCCAAACTGTTGTGCGTGATCTGTTTAATTTCGATGATGATCGATAAACTTATGCTTCATTTTTTGTAAATCTGCTCTAATCATACAACCATATACACATGTGTATTTGGTAATCGCAAGATATATCTCAGCATTATCATTCGTAAATTAGAGGTCAAGTTATACAATTTTACAATTTTTAGGCATAAATTCATATGGAAGAAATCTCGCAGTGTAAAGTATTTTTAATAGTACATTATATTTAGGTGTCACAATATTTTTTATTTCACCAGTACTCATGCATTGTTGGACATTAAGTTGATGTTAATGCTAGAAAGGCTACATATATAACGATATAACTGCAAATCGAAGTAATACCGAGAATTATCGTGTTCTGATAAGTGTTGAAATCTTGAATTTTGAAATAATGCGAGCAAAATAGATTACTTTCGTTTAACATACTTTATTGCCCTACGCGTTTATCATATTTCTTTATTTGTTACAATAATTAATTATATTTATCGCAGGTGGTTGTCTTTCATGGCGCCCCTGCGACAAGGAAAAAACTCAAGAGATAAGCACTCTCAGCTGTATCTTCCATCCTGACTAATCAACCACTCCCTACCTTCACAAATCAAGTAAAATACCTGGGGTTCAACGTTACGGTGAACTAGTCAACGAAAGCTGACTTGGATGGACTTAAACGTATCCTGAAGAGAGCTAGGTGGGCCCTAAAACGGGCCCAACACCTGTCATTGAATGGTAAAACCCAACTGCGCCTCTGGGGTACTTGGGTTATCTTAGGATTAGTCTTCTTTTCAAGAGGACGTCCCCAGGAACAAAGACTAAGGTTTCTCAAGCTCCTCGTCTCGCGTTTACCCAGCATAGTTCGCACCGACTGGACTCTTCGGGATAGGGGGTGAAAGACCCTGGGTGGTTTAGTCGGAGGACGGCGTGTTGGATTGGCTGGAGGGCTTAGATCCAACTGGACCTGAGGCCATAAAGACAGAAGACTTCAAAAGAAGAAACTTCTGACGTTTTATTAAGAAAATCTTTATTATTAATGATATTTTGCCATATTAGTAATTAGTAATTAATATTTTTCAAAATATGTTTGCAAATATTTGTTACAACTTCGAACAATTAATGCAATCTTTTTCACTTCTCTACCGAAAAGAGATTCGTCGCAAACTGCACTACTCATTATAATAGTATATTCTGACTATACAAAGCTAAATGCATCATAGCTGACTACTAACATTTGAATCATTATTTCTAGTCAATATTTTTTCAAAATGTCACTATTTAAGCTGTGGCCATAATTCCTTAGCTTATAGACCAAAATACTAACTATTTTCATAATTTATGACTGGGTCACATCTTATATTTAGCAACTAGCTCTCATATGATAGTTATCAATAGGAACGTTCAGTATGATTTATACTACATTACAAATAATTTTTACATAGTTTTAACTTAGCAAAATATTGAACACTAAAATTTGTAATTCTGCGTAACATGCAATCTATCAGAAATAAAAAATTATAACGTGAAGATAAAGACAAAGTTGCTGTGGTTTTGGCCAGTTTTTTTTCAAATGTAATTGATCTTTGGAAATTAAAAATTTCAGCACAAATCCGAAGTTGGAACTTTATGGTTTAAATGACCGATTATATTTGAAAAAGGCTTTGGTCAAAACGTAAACAATTACGTATTTTGCCTGTTATCTAAAATAATTCTATATATAACTAGTGAGGTAAATCGATTTCCGGGATTCATCTTTTGAATACTCTTTTAATAAAATGGCATAGCTTAAACTAGAAAAAGTAGTATATATAATGGTTGTATTTGAAATAGACAACGATTTGTCTATTTCAAATACAACCATAATATATATTGGAATTTTCTATGGATCTAGACCAACTGCTTCTACCTAACATCCACTATATATATACATATATATATTGAATATTATTATCCGAGTTTTAGCTTTCGGCGATACTGCCTTCTTCAGAATGTGATTGTACAAATTTCTAAACTATAGCTACATATATTTTTTTTGATCTTTATATATAATAATATATATACGAAATCTGATTATTGGTCTCCACCAATAAAAACAAAGATTAATTCTTCAATTTACGTTATAGCGTGATCCTAACCGGAAGTAGCTTATAAATTGATTTTAATTTATACTGACTATATATTGACCGCTAGAACTAAATGTTGTCAGCCACACGCAAACTGTAAATAAAATATAACACATTAAAATCAAACCATGTTATGTCAGTTTAGCGGAAACAGTAATTGTCATTGCACCCTGTGGACTCTCACTAAACATATATTTAATCAAATGCTGTTCAATTTCTCGGCGATATACGGTATCAGTAATTCCGCTCCTTACAACGCAGTAGTTCATGCTATTTATGTCAGAATGTGTCATGGAATGAGTCATGGCACCGTCATTAGTTTTTTTGTCCTATAATGAGACCTCCGAACATTAATGCATCGTGATAAAGTCATTGATGTTTGGCCTACGTATTATGGTCTACAATGTTTACATGATTCAACGTAAATACACGCGACTGACTTACAATTATTTCGACCGATTATTGCTATAGAAATATCAATACTGACACACACATATATATAACTTTGTATTGTTATACATTTGTACCATTTGAGTGCAAATAAGGTAAATTTTGTTACGCAGAATTAAACTTATTTTTTAGACGCACTAACCTCTACAAATGCGCTCGATGTTTTGGTGCTTTTCACATCCAATGCGTTTACGACGAAATGAAAAATCATCCAATGGAAGACTGGATCTGTCCTGTGTGCGTTGCTTCAGAGGTTGGTTTTACTTTGTATTTGTACGATCATCGTTGTATATATATTAAACTTATGGCCAATTACTTCTGTTATATGCCTTAATTAAATGTAGATTATTTACTTTTGAATTTTATTAATGTCGGCTTATATCCTCACCCATTATGCTCATCAATATATCGTACTGCTTCATAGTTACCTAGTTCAAATAGGGTATCGAAAATCACCTACTTCAAGTGACTAGATAATTAAACGATTTAGATTATTCGACTGAATTTGGAATTTTAATTAAAGCCAATTGTTTTTATCATATAATTGAGAATTTAATCAGATTGAGCAATATGAATTATTTATTAATTTAACTAATTTGAGATGAATTTATTTAAAATGCTCACTGCAGCATCTTGGCCTGGACCAAAGGTCATTTATGCATACTCAAAAGAATTAAATCAACATCGATTTTAAGTTAATTTATTTGTGTATTCATTGTTACATTATTAAATTTTTCATGTTGCTTCAATCCTATTTATAAGCTCCAGCATCAGTGCGCTACATTTCAGTATTAATGGGCCTAATCAGCTACTGATCCAATATCTCCGTTTTACGTTTCGGTCCTTTTAATATTGGATTACCATAACTCGACTCGCCTGTTTTATTCACATTTCAAATTTTATAAAAGACTTGTGTCTTACATTTTGCAAATTTAATTGAAATCATTTTTGATTTCAAATTAAATCAGCCTTATTAAGGAAGAAGCTACTTTGATATTGTATCAAATGATGCATTGATATTCTAAATACCAATGCTGAATTAAATCATCATTGAAATCAAAACTGATTTCAATTAAATTTGCAAAATATATAAAAAACTCTTTCATTAATTTTAAATGCTAAATGTAAGACAAGTCTTTAATTCAATTCAATTGTCGATAAAGCAGACGAATCGATTGATCGTCAGCCAACATTAAAAGGACTGAAATTAGAAACTTAGAAAGTGGAGCATCAGTTGATGAGATCCACGTTCATTAAAATTTAGCGTACTGCTGTTGGCTTATATATATGATTAAAGCAACGTGCAGAGTCATCAAATATTTAAATCAAATCGATTATAAATTAATATGGAACTTTTTTGATGCATTAATTTTTCGAATAGATACGTTTGAGAATACGAGGCAAATAAATACAAGAGAAATATGCAAACTTTGTAAGTTACTTCATTTGCTTCAATAGAAAATTTGCATGATTACTACAAGTCAAATCAGCTAACTGATTCAACACAGAAATCTGTTTTGCAATACAGGTGTTATTGAAAATTAGTATTTGTTTGTAATATGAACTATGAAGCATATTAATATTGTTATGCACTATACCTACACCACTTCTTTTTTGTAATATCACTTGTTTATTGTTGCATACTAAAATCACACGTTCTTACCATTGTATATTGTATATTCTTCATCAAAGATGATTTGAAAACATTCAGTTACAAATAATATGAGAAGAATGAGCTATACAACAAAACGAGATTTATTTGTTGACATCGCTTTTTTAAATTATAAATCCTTCGAAGTTTATAAAGTCACATATATAAGCACATTATATTTGCACATTATTTTATTACTTCTAAAATTTTTGTTTGAAAAGACCAATGGCAATGGCGAAAATTTACTAATAAAGTTATTTTGTTTTCGTCATTATTGGGGATAATAACTAATAAAGTTTTGTTTTCTTGATTTTTGCGTTAAATGGTAATAAACGATTATATTTACCAGGAAAGGTATCCTGATCTACATCGCTTTTTAATTAAAATTGTAAAAAATGATATATTTATTACTATATTATGTTTTGATATTCTTTGATATTCTTTGATATTACTTTATTATGTTTTGATATTCTTTATGGGGGATAACGTTTATATCCTAAATAATTGTATTTTATATAAATTATACAAATACAAATAAATCAAAGATATAGTTTTAGTTAATGACAGCTGTATATTTATCCAATGTATAATATTGTTTTGATGTTACATTTTTATTAGAAATATTTACACAAATCAACAATATATGGTCGTATGATTGTGCAGTTTTTATGATTGTAGTACGTTTATTTCAAGGTTCGAGGAATATCTGATTGTCAAATCTATAAGCTAGATGTTCACGGTACACGCATGGATCCACTCGGCTTCGATGTATATGGAAATTGTTACTATTTCACCGTTAGGCGATTATTTATGTAAGTATATATTTTTGTAAGATTTGATTCATTATTTCTAAAGAAATTAGCTTTCTAATTAACACGCAGGCCTCAAGATGGCTATTTCTATATAAAGAGGTAAACTAATCAAATTTGAAATGATGTTTTTGTGATATTCATTGCACATTCAACCTACTGAATGTGTATTATATTGAACATTGTCTTTACTATCGGCTGGGTTTGCAATAATAGATTTAGATATGCAATCGTTTGTTAAAATTAGATAAGGATCTGCATTTTTAACGATTATTGATTATGTTTTGTATTAATGATAATATTTACAAAAAAATATATTTTTACGTTCAAACATATAAGTAAGCTATTTCATAATATAGCTTATTACATATCACTATTAATTAAATCACATCTTTTAACTGAAGTTAAATATTTTGCACAATGCATCATGAATTTAAAAATGAAAACATTTTAATCTTAAAAATGTTTTTAAGTATAAATAAAATACTTTAATAAGATTTATTTTAAATACTTAGAATAAGATACTATATAATCAAATTTCATCAGAAGAAATACGCCATTAACCCGTATTTGGCCCCGCTGCTATGTTGGGTAATGAAGTTAGGGGCCGAAACCTGATAGCATAGCAGTTCTACCTGATGACCTATAATCCTTATTATGATACAACTTATGTTATTTATTAGTCAATTCATAAAGATTGACTTTTATTTTAAATTTTAATTTTTTATTTTAACTTGATTTAAATTAAACCTCAAAAGAAATCAAGCGCATAAAATATGAAACTTAATTAAAGAAAAACAATTAACGGATAAACTCTCCAGTCTCAAATATTTCCAAGAAGTCATTTGTTCTGGAACTGCTAGGTACAGGGAATTCGTCAGACTTTTGGAAAGGTATTTCACGACTAAAGCCTAGTGGATGTAAATCAGATTTTGCTAACCTTAATCAATCTGATTTAGTATTTGCCTTAAATGAAATAAATGAGGAAATCACGCCAGTATTGGATAAAACTAGGATTACGAATGAAACTATACGTTATGAATCATTGGATGTTGTCGTTTCCGCATCAGAAATAAGTTCGGAATTAACTCGCTTGAGTTCAAAAAAAGCATGTGGCCCAGAACTGCCCGCTTGAATACTCCGGTATTTGGAAGATGTATTGTCTGAACCTTTAGCACATTTATTTTCGGAAATATTTCGATCGGGAAATGTTCCTGCTTGTTTGAAGATGTCTAAGGTTGTGTTAGTTCCGAAAGGAGGTTAATCAATATCTAAAATGGCATATCGTCTAATATCGTTGCTTCCGGTCATCGCTAAAATACTAGAAAGCTGTTTTCGTCGACGAATTTATCACAAATATAGTAATTATTTAGACAACAATCAATTTGCGTTTCGACCCGCAGGATCGACGAACAATGCTCTATTGTCAATCCATCATGTTTTGGTAGATACTCTAGACTCTCGCCTCTTTCCTGTAGTACAGCTTTTACAGGTTGACATTTCGAATGCCTTTGATAACGTATCTCATGCGAAACTATTAATAAAGTCCAGAAATGCAGGATTCTCTGATTGGCATTTTAATTTTTTGAACTCCTTTTAAGATAACCGGTTTTAATGTATATCTCACCTTGGATCAAATTCAGTACCGCGTTGTATATTTAAAGGTGTTCCATAAGGAAGTCTAATTGCACTATTTCTATTTGGAATTTACATGAATGATTACTGTGTCAGTTGATCATCGTCAAAATGTTTTAAATATGCAGACGATCTTACTATAATAACCCGCGGTGACAACTATATACAATCTAACATTATAATTGAACAGAAATTAAGTAATCTTAAAGAATGGTGCTCGTGTAATGATCTTAGTATAAATGTGACGAAGTCAAAAATTATTCAGTTTTGCGTTTAGACGACCTCATTCTAATTTAATGTTGTTTAACTTTGGTCTAGAGAGAGTCAGTTTCTTAAAGATTTTGGGCTTGATATTTA
Source organism: Pomphorhynchus laevis (assembly GCA_012934845.2). Taxonomy (NCBI): domain Eukaryota; kingdom Metazoa; phylum Acanthocephala; class Palaeacanthocephala; order Echinorhynchida; family Pomphorhynchidae; genus Pomphorhynchus; species Pomphorhynchus laevis. The sequence continues at coordinate 41,986 of WNNJ02003184.1, forward strand.
AGTCGAACTTGTCTTGGAAGAGGCATGTTGAAGATACCGCATCTAAATGTGCTAGGCGTCTATACTTTTAAAAGTGTTAAAGCAAAATGGTGTATTTGACTAATAGCTAGAGCTTGTTTACAATGCGACCATACGTTCAATTCTACTATATGCATATCCTACACTTTGTGACATGACATCTTTTGAAATTAAAAAGCTTATTCGCATTCATAATCGAGGGCAGCAAATATGTGGCAAGAATATAAAACCACTTGAAGTTTCAATGAGCAGAATTTTAAAAAAGAAATCGTGTACATCCATTGTAGAAAATTTATTGACAATTTCATCATCACAATAATTTGAGATGGAAAAGCGATACGATCTACGAAAGTCAAATAACATAGTTAAGCTTGCTCATACAGAAAAGCTAAAGCGCAGCTTATTACTTACAGCATTACTACTCAGAACGTCAGCTATTTAACTGTTTAATGTGTAATTTTAAGACATTTTGAGAATATTATGTGTAATTTTAATTTTCCCACTTGTATATATTTTTTCATACCTTCAAATTTTGTCTATCGTATGAACAAAGATACATGTTCATCTTGTAAAAATAAAGGATTATTGATTGATTATAAAAAATCTAAAAACAATTATTTATTTTATTATTTAATTATTAAATTTTGGTTTATCGTTATTATGTTTTGTTTATTTTATAATTAAATACGTAGACTCAGTTAGCTGATTCGATTTTAAAAAATATTGGAAAGTAGTCGAAATTAATACTGATATAAAACACTTAAAGTATTAATTCCATAAGAGAATTTTTCGAACACTCAGAAGAAACTTTCAATAAACTTATAATAACTATAACGCCTATCTAGCAAACATTAAACCATCAAATAAATATAAATACATGGATAACATTGAATTAATAGAATCCTTAAATATTTTGATAAAGCAAAATTATTTAAACGTATTTAATCATCTATATTTAGACAAATATAAGATGTTGACATGGGTGTTAATAGTATCCCAATTATAGCTGACTTGTTTTTAAGCTTTATAGAATATGAATTTGTTCATAACTGTGTAAAAAATAAGTCTAAATTATATAAAGATATGAAATATATGTTTTGATATATTGATGATATATGTGTATTTAATTCTAGCAATTTTTATTCAATAAGCGCACAAATTTATCCAGGTAGCCTCATTCTTAATAAAACCAATATTAATGATAAAGAAAGTATATATCTTGATATCAGCATTAAATTAACATCAATTAAAACTACTTTTAATTTATATCGTAAAAATGGTGTGTTTAAATTTACATGAAACATACTTTTGCATGAGCATTCACATATGATACATTAAATAATGAAATTTTAAGAATTGCCATAATTTGTTGACCGCTAGGTGTAGTATCAGCCGATTCGTCGTCGATTGATTTGTTCGGGTTTCGTCTATTGTCAGTTAAACTCTTCGTGCTGTCTTCTGTACAACGTCATAATGATTAGGCGGCTAAATAGCTGGTCAGTTTGTATTAGCCGTTGGGCTAGTTTCTCAGTGGACTAGCTCGGATCCCTCGTTTGACCCTAACGGTGAATTAATCTTAAGAAAGCAGAATAGGGCGAATGAGGTCTTGTTTTCTCGCAACAAAAGATATTAGAATATCAGAGAATATGGAGGGCAGCAGAGAACTGAACAAAACCCTTTTTGATCCTCATATAGGGAGATGTGTCAAAAGATATATCTTAAACCTAAGATATACGTTTTAAGCTTTATAGAATATAAATTTGTTCATAACTGTGTAAAATTAAATCTAAACAATATAAATATATGAAATATATGTTTCGATACATTGATGATATATGTGTATTTAATTCTAATAATTTTTATTCAATTAGTGAGCACATTTATCCAGAAAGCCTTATTCTTAACAAAACCAATATAATGATAAAGAAGGTGTATATCTAGATATGAACATTAAATTAACATTAACTAAAACTACTTTTAATTTATATCGTAAAGATGACATATTTAAATTTACAAGAAACATATTTTTGCATAAGCATTTATGCATACCATATAATATAAAATATAATACATTAAATAATGAAATTATAAGAATTGCTAAAATCATTTAAATAATTTAATAGATGCATATTTCAAATAAGGTTACAGAAAATAATTAAATATATAAATCAACAAAATATTATTAAAAATAAATTTAAACTGTTAAGCGGAAATCTAGACAGGAAAATTTTAACTAAATATCTATACCATAATAATGATGATCGGTAATTAAATGGCTTTTTATTGTAGCTATAAAGTTAAGTATAAAGTTTACTTGTTTTTTCGCCAGATGCATTGATAGGTGGTTACTATGTTCATCGACTCAACCTTTTTTACGTATTTTAGTAATCGATATTTTATAAAGGATGATGATATAAAAATACATACTGCATTATCGCTTATAAATATCTTTACTTGCAAGGCGATAAATGTGCGAATTCACTAAAACACGCATTCCGCATTGGATTTTTAAAGACAACGAATGCATTTGGAATCGATTTATATTCTCTATAAGATTACGTTATGGTTGAACTTAATTTATTCTTGGAGAACCATCCCTTGAATAGAAAATTCACTCTTTGCCATTGCTAGATTATTTTGAATTTTGTGATAATTTAATAGTTTAATAGTCTTTTATGAATAGAATGTTTTGCCTAATGCACCACACTTTATTGGAACTTTATTGATAATAATTTTTATCAGATGGACCTAAAATATTACTTTTGCAATTACATATTTTTGTACATGTTTTACATGTTTTGTATATTTAATTGATTAATTAGATTCTAATGGTTAATATAGCAAGATTGCTAACCATTTGCTAACGAGATTTATTGCTGACATCGCTTTTTTAAATTATAAATCTTTCAAAGTTTATAAAGTCACATATATAAGCACATTATATTTGCACATTATTTTATTACTTCTAAAATTTTTGTTTGAAGAGACCAATGGCAATGGCGAAAATTTACTAATAAAGTTATTTTGTTTTCGTCGTTAGCAAATGGTTAATATCCAATATCAGTTAATTGCTTTTGTGTTTTGGTCTAGTGAGAGTCCTAACGGGAAAGTTCGTTATTACAGTTCTTCTGATAAGATTTCTGAATTGATTAACTACTTAATTGAACATAACAGTTCAACCAATAACCAAAATGATAATCAAAATGCTAACGAATATTGTGCATTCGCGCAGGAAGGATGCTGTTATCCGACAATTATCGACAACCAAGGCATTCTTGATCAATTGACAAAAATGCAGATCGAAATCAAGAAGGACATGCAAATGACGTTGCTGTTGACTGACGAGCGACTTCAAAAGCTAAAGAATTCAAATGCACACAACATGTCTGAAAAGTTACGCCAGTCTTACTTTGAAAACTATTTTAAGAAATTCGATATCAAGCTCAATATGGATAACGATTTTTCTTTATCTTACTACCATTATCGATGCTTATCCCCATGGACATCACCGCTATCTGAACGAAGTAGTTTTCAGGATGAACTTCAGCTTCAAAACATAAGCCAGTCGGAAAAAATCGATTCAAATTCTCACTATCTAAATGATGGCCATTTATCATCAAGTATGATCAAGTATTCTTCGGTTAATATTGAAAATTACTACATTTTTAAAATTTATATTATTAGTAGTGTCGGACAACATCAGTTTAGATACGTTTGATCATGGGTCTGCTACATTGTTAGACTCAGGTATTTCACCATGTTCTTTATTATTTTACATCGTTAATCTACTTCAATCTATATTATTTGGCAGAATGTGCTGCTGTTTGTGGTAATGTCAATGATATCAACAATTCGCGGCTGTCAAAACAAAATTGTACCAATATAGAGAGTTTTTCTGACAACGATTCCAAATATCCGCATCAACTCGATGGATGCTTTGACCACGACAGTGATGCCGATGACACGTTAATGACAGATTTTACAGACACTGACGATAACCCGTCGTCGAATGAAACTGCCATCAACGAATATCCCTGCATGGATAACAACAGTCAAAGCTGCTTGAATCGTTTTCCCGAATATTCAGAACAATTCGAATCTTCCAAATCCAGTGATGATGGCTCAAACAATTTCAGTGATTCTCAATGTCGGAATAGTGTCGGAATAAAAACGTCATCCTCGCCGGTGCGTGGTTTGTTTAACTTCATTTTATTGTATTCGTCTTATACGTTTTATAAGTTTGCTTTGCGATTTTTTAATTATATTATCATCATTTTAAGTGTTTTAACAAAATATTAGATGCAGTAAGTATTAGTTTACAATTAGGTGACGTCAAGTAAGCGTTTTGTTAAGAATAAAGGACCAGTAAATGTATAAAAAGTCTTGTTTAAATTTTGAAATCAGTTATCTTGGACAAGTTAAGATAACACCTGAATTTGTTACTTTTAAGTGTGATTATATATAATTTATTCGCAGCTTTTACTATTTAACGTTTGTAATATGAATCGAATAATTTTGAAAAACTGATCTTATAAGAACTATAATTTACTTTAAATATTGGGCTAGCACTTATAGATTTATTGCTCGGTAATATTTCAATTCAGCAATTCTTGCAACTGCAGGCAAAGAGTAGCATGATTTTCACCGCTTCTCTAACTAAACGTTTACTGCTACGATAAAATAATGTTACTACTGCTAGCTTGCTTAATGCGTTTGACTTTCAATCTCCAATATAGGAGCAGCTACATACTTACAAACAACGCGAACATTTAAAAAGTTCATATCTTTGTAAGCATGTATCTTTTTTTATCATGTATCATTTTTTCTATCTATACACCGTTTGCAAACTGTTTAGCTGATATTTTTCAATCTATAAACCGTTTAGCTGACTGACGATACTCGCGATGTCGATTCGAATTTATCAAAACAGGGTGACAATGTGTATTCTTATTTTCAAGACAATATTAATCGTGAGGATACAGACTGCAAAATGTTTCAAAGCGGTAACAATATAAATATACTTTAATATGTCATATTATATTCATTGTTTACACAGATTCGTTATCTAGTCAAATCGTCACCGTCCATACGAATACCTGTACTACAGATGCATGTACGTATATAAGAAACAGTAAGAACGAAAATTATAATTTTTGCTGTTCATCTTTAAAGCTACTTATCGATGTCAGGCATTTAGGTAGTTGCAACTCTCTAAATCATTGTCAGTGAATCTCGGCATTTCGTTATAATTTCAAACTAAAAATAAAAATCAATTTTATTCTAACGTAAATAATAATCGGTATGTTTTCACTACATCATTCATAATAGAGATTGGATATTTAGCTGTTGCTCGATTTATGTTGTATTCTCTTTCTTTAAATTTCAATTCAAATACGCAAAGAAGCGTTCTGTTTTATTAGGAGGAAAATGTCTGCAATAGACATTACATATATTAAATATATAAAGTTATCAATACTAAAAAACTGCTTATCTATATATAGTCTAACCAAAATGTACACTTATATTTATATTGTTTCCTACTTTTAAAGTCCAAGACCAATTGTGTTTTTGACCATTCAAGGACATAGAAAAATAGCCAAACTGTACCAGCATTACTGAATTAGTACTCATCCTCATCGTATCATTCTTATAACGCTTAATACATTTCAGTTGCTTCGTTTTTCTTTTTTTTATTAAAACCTAATCGTTTAACATGGTAATTATGAAATTGAGACTCTTGAGCAAAATAGTTAATATAAGAGTAATATAAGTTAGTGTAAAAGTAATAAAATCGATACTGCATATGCTAAATATATAAAGCTGAATAAATCGTTACAATTGATACAAAGTTAAATATGAAAAATAATGTATTTGTATCGATCAAAAATAAGTCATTAGAAAATAGCATGATGCCATGTACGATAGTTACTTAACCTATTATCACTTAATAACAGCAAATTAAGAAGCAGTTATGACGTCCTTACACAACCGACCTAAACGAGAAGAGCAGATTTGCCAAATTTTTAATAAAGAAGTAAATCTAAATTTAATATTGACGGGTTTACTTAATTTGTAGCAGTTAAGACAAAAATTATGTCAATATGTAGCTGGATTCGAATAACATGTTTTCAATCTAAGCGTACCAAGAAGATTTTGTATACACAAAATATTAATTTTATATGTTGCAATATTTCAATAACAATGTGTTTTCATCTTAAGATAAAAATAAAAGTTGTTTTTTCTTGAAATGTTTTTAAACAGTTTTTATTTCCCTGAAAATGGCAGCAATAGCTGGCAAAATATAGTAACTCGTTCATGTTTTGTGTATATGAAAACACGAAGGTCGAATTAATGCATATGTTTAAACGAATAATAGGTGATTTTGGATATTTTTATATTTTATTCTTTAAATATTTTTCGTTTCTTCAATATTATTTGCTTCAATCAGTCGATTAATCGGAATATTATGCAAAAAAATATCTAGAAAATTATTATGGACTCAAGGAAAATACGATTTTATTTTGTAAACAAGCTTCCGATCTTTTAGATCCTTTTCAAGTTGCAACATTTACAATCGACACTTTGTATACAGTACAAATGATCAGGTTATTCTTCCTGAGAATTTTATTAGAAATCATTTTAAACCCTCAAATACAGAAAAGGTTTCCATATATATAATGAAAGAGCTGCAACATTGAGTAATATATTAAAATTGAAACCTGTCACATCACACCATGGACAGGTATGCACAATTCTATGCAACATTCACCGACTGTGAATATGCATACATAGGTCAAACTAATAAAGCAATAAATACATGCATATATCAACACCGCTATTTCAACTCTAACGAGGTGAAACGTCGTCAGTCATTGCAAATCATGTTTTCCAGACAGATTACGTAATTGGATTTGATCAAACTTCATGCTTATCGAAAGAAGACAATATGTTGAGACGTTTGGTCAAAGAGTCCATATACATAGTGGTACAAAAACCTGTGATGGCCAACAACAAAGGTAGTTGGTATTTGAAATTACCACTTACGAACGAAATGGAATTCACTTAATATGAAAAATTCTTCCTGATCGTTTTTTATTATATATGCAACGTGTCGATTGCAAATGTTACAACTTAAAAAAGATCTAAACGATCGAAAGCTTGTTAACGAAAGAAAACTTTTTTTTCCTTGAGACTATAATAATTTTCCAGCAATATGCATAATAATCCACCAAACTCAAATAAAATTCTAACGTATTAATAGGAATGCTTACCTTTTATTACCTATCCGTTTACTTTTTAGATTAGTTTTGTTTAAATAAAAATACTTGAACCACAATCAATTTGTAGCATATTAATTTGTTTTTTTTTGAACCTGCATTTGATCGATTTTAGCATCGCCGAAGTGTTTAACAAATCAACCACCTGCTTCCTTTACTGTGTTGCAATCTGAGCAAAGTTTTAACAAGAACAGTAGCCGCAAAATCAAAAGAGATTTAAAATTGATAACAGACGCTTCTAATTCAGACGGTAATTATCAATACACCGTATAATTAAAATATAATTAGTAATTGTTAATAATTATGTAAATTATTCTTTTTTATAATAAATATTAATATTATAAGATATATATATTATAAATTTCATAATTTAGTATGACATATTACAATAAATATTTTTTCTCTTTAAAATAAAAAAAATTTATTCAAATTTTAAAAGAAATATAAATGTCAGGGTATATTTCTTCTACAAAAAGTACCAAGAATCACAGTTGTTCCATAAATGATGGCATTTAAAAGATCAACAACAACCAGAGACAACGATGCACGTCTAGATCTAATGATTCAAAAAGCACCAAGAATCACACTTGTTCCATAAATGATGGCATTTAAAAGATCAACAACAACCAGAGACAACGATGCACGTCTAGATCTAATGATTCAAAAAGCACCAAGAATCACACTTGTTCCATAAATGATGGCATTTAAAAGATCAACAACAACCAGAGACAACGATGCACGTCTAGATCTAATGATTCAAAAAGCACCAAGAATCACACTTGTTTCATAAACAATAACATTTAAAAGATCAACAACAACCAGAGACAACGATGCACGTCCTATATAATTTGTTTTGGATTCCGTACAAACAATCAGTTGGTGTAATCCTTTTTTGATGCAAGTGTATTCAACATACATGCCTAATCTTATTCAACCCCGGATACCCGTGTTGCGCATTGATTTCATGAAAACCGCAAAAAGGCAAAGTATGAGGAGAGTTTCAAAGTTGAACGACTGTGAGTTCTACCGTTGATATTTTATATATCTGGAGGAATCGGACCTACAACGAATTTTGTATTGCAACAGTTAGCACGTGAAATATCATCGCGAATAAAGTTAACTTATAATTTGTAAATGTATAGGATTGAAGAAAGGGAGTGAAAAAGTTTTATTCCAAATATAATGTTAACTTATTGTATTGCGATATTAAGAAAAACTAAGTATCACCATCATTAAAGCTGTTTCTCTCAGCATACGAATGACTGTTTAATATCGATAAGGCCTACTAAACAAGCTTGTGCGATGATACGATATGAACATTTGAAAAAAGGTAAAAAAGAATAAGCTTAAAAATTCGATTTTTATACTAAAAAACAATAAAATAAGTAGCTGGATCAAAGGAAAGAATAAATTATTTTTGATATTTCGCTAAGTACTGTAAGCATATTCAGAAAATTACAATGTTTTTTTAATGTAAATGCTTATATAAAAAAGTTCAAAACGATTACCGCCATTTGCTTTTGGCAGGTTGTGTTATTGTTAGCGATAACCAGCTGGTTATCGCTAACAACAGCAGCACCTGCCCAAAGCAAATGGCGGTGATCGTTTTGAACTTTTTTATATAAGCATTTACATTAAAAAAACATTGTAATTTCCTGAAGATGCTTACAGTAGTTAGTGAAATATCAAAACCAATTTATTCTTTCCTTTGATCCAGCTCCAATAAGTATTTATCAATAATGGATCAGTATCAACTATTTAAAATAAAATAAGATATTTATTGTTGTTAAAAATTTATAATTAATTATTTTACGTTTATTATTTTTCATTTACCTTGTTATGTTCGACCTAGTTCAGAGACGATCAACACGCATAGCTACTGGAAAGCTAAAGCCTCGTCCTTACGTGCAACTTGATAAGGGGGATATCAGTTCAGCAGATGAATCACATAACGACGCGATGAAAAGCCTTCAATCATCAAATCGTACTTCATCGAAATCATGTATTCTATATTCATCATTATGTATAGTTAGTAGCTCGGTCTTTTTGTAAATGAGTTTAGGTACACGGAGACGTCGATTCACTGTGCAATACAACAACCAGACGTTTGCCGCTACTAAAGATGCGCAGTCGTCTTTATCGTTATCACGCAGAAGACGAAAATCCAAATTGAAATCTGCAAATTTAAAATCACCAGGTGGATCGAGCACAAATAGCTATTATCAATCTTCGGCAATCGAAGGGTCTTCGCTACAGTACGAAACTTCTGAATCTCAGCAATCTACCACAACCACAAATACTGTTTACTCTTCTACCTCCGTTGCTCCCAACACTCCAAAAAGTTGTAAATCCAATACTTACAGCAAAAGTCGAAATAAGCGGTCTACAGTTATAAATAAAGAAGTAACTTTAAACAGGAACGCATCTAACGTATCAGATCTGTTAAACACTTCTGCTACCGTTGATGATGTACCACGTCCGCTGCCGACTGCTTCTTTACTGGTGCGATGTGACGGTACCAGCACTCTACTTATGGAACCAATTCCAACGGACGTTACAGATTGTTCAGAACTGTTAGACAGCGATGGAGAAATGAGTACCACAATAACTGATTGTAGGGCGTACAGCTTTCTTACAGGGAAAGATGAAACCGCTGATTTATTAGTCAATATGAATACATTTCTTAAGGATTTTGAAAGTCTTATTTCTTTTATTGGGCTTGGGAGTACGTCTGATCTAAGAAATTTGCTGCAAAGCTGTTCTGGTGCATATACCGATTCTTCCTTGATGCCTATTCCATACACATCAATCGATCCTAACCATAATGATGGTCTGTATAGGCTAGGTAAGTTTTCAAGTTTTAATTTTATATTAATTTAAAGGTGCTGTTTAATATATATGTATATATGGACTTCAAATTTTGAATTTGTTTTTATTTATTTTAAAGGTTAAATCAATTTTGCCATTATATTATGTAATGATAACGCTTAAAATTCAAGTATTTTTCTTAGTAGAGAAATATTGACTTTAGACTAGTTTAAAATATCAAAAATTAAAATTTAAATAAAAATTTATTCTGATACATCGTATAGACAATTTATTAGTCAATTTTATTAGTCAATTCTTACTTTAGATAAATATAAATTATATGAAATATTATATAATTATTTATTATTTATAATTATTTGTCTTTATTTTTAATTTAAATATAGTTTAAAATACCTGAACTCAGTTATCTGATTTATTTCAATTTTATTTTTTCAAAGGTGACGACTGTACTTATTTGCATTATATTAACCCTTATGTTACACACGACTATTGCCAATCTCGCTCGTCTTATAACTACGATCGTGAAAAGAAAAATCTATTATCTCGACGGTATACTGTGTTCCCAGTTTTTGATTGGGGACTCGATCAGCTCAAGCTCTCTACTAGCGATGTGGCGAGTAGACGAAAAGCTAGATTCGAAGAAGCAGAAAGAAACAAATTTAATGAACTGAAAGCAGGCATTGGACAGAGATCCCATTTACTCCGAATGGCATGCATTGCTTTGTTGGCTCTTGAGTGTCAAATACCTCCATCATTTATGCATAGAGCATGGCATATTGAAAGAGTAAATTGGGCGAAAGAAGTTGCGTCGTGCTGTGATCCTAGAAGGCTTGCACTGCTGCTTCGACTATTCGAGAATGCCATCAAGCCTATTACATTCAATTCAATCTACTTTCATGGACTCGGTAAGCATCATTGACATTTTGACTTTGTTTTAAAAAATAAACTAATATCATATCACATAAAGTAAGTAAATTACATTTCGATATATCGTTTTAATATTTTCGTTCTCGTGAAGTTATTATTTAAAATACTAGAAGTAAACATTTTGTAGCATCGATAAAGTTTGGAAGTTTGCATCTTGTGACGTTTTTATTTATAACTCCTTAAACATGCCAGATAAGGACAGCTCAATCATCTTGCATATATTTCTTCGTTATTAAGTACTTTACATTAAATAGTGTTAACTACTTGTTTCACTGTTTATAAAATACACTATTTGTTTCACTGTTTTTTCCACTTATAAAATACACTACTGTATAATATTGACCTTTATTTACCTCTTACGTTCAGAGATTTGCATTCTCTCTAAGCGATCACACTCTTTGTTTGAATTTCAATGTCCATTCTCTATATATTACACAGGCAGCTAAATCATTGTTTCATTTTTTACGATCTGCTCGGTCAATGCAGGTTGCTCACATCTTGATGATCTTCTCGATTGCTGAAAAGTTCTTGATTGCGAAATATTTATCATCACATATGCAGTGCGGGCTCTGTATCGTAAGCATATTCAAATATAAAAATTAAAATATGGTAAATTTCTTGAAAAAAAAGAATATGATATTCATGTGTATGTAAATTACACATGAGCTAAAGCCTTGTAAACATCCTTTTCGTTAAATGTACAAATGCTTTGATCGTTTATTAAGTATGGAAAGCGTGTGCACAACAACTCTACATATTGCTGTTATTCATACTCTTATAATTGTTGTTCATACAACAATTCATACGTTGTTGTCTTTTTTATTGTCTCTTTATAAACAGCTACATTTTTACATACTTTGGCAATGCTGAAAAAGTACTTTTGTATGATAAAGATAACATTTCCTTGATTCTCGGATAGGTTATACGACTAGCAGGCGATCACAAAAATGATTAGGCATTATATTATAGAAATACTATTACAGTTTCCCCCGGATCGCAAAGCGATACGGCATTATAGTCGTTACTAATAAGTAAATGGAGATTGCAGATAATTGGTATTGGAAACCATCACAGTCCATCAGCAATAAAATATCTAGACCGGTTTATGCTTATTGAGCTACATCAGTAGGGTTCAGATTTTAAGAGTGTTCAGAGATCCTTCACAACAGTTTAGAAGTGTTCACAAGGATGATTATTACGTGACAGACATCATCTTCGAGTCTACAAGCGATCAGGGAAAGCGTACTGCAAATATTAGAGAAATATGACTAATCCCTGCCCTTGAATCGTAGAGCTTTACTTTTGTTTTGCTTTAGCTATTTATGTATCTCGTTATTTAATACAACAAACCAATTATCTTTATCTAATTTGCAAACCACCAATCCCGTTCTTTTAATTTACTTCCTAATGCGCTTAATGTCGCTGCTTAGTTACTCTTTGCTTGAATCTGATTTTAAGAGTTTAGAAAAAAAACTTGCGTTAGAATAAGAAATTACTCTAAATAATCTAAGTATATCAGATAAAATACATCATTAGCATGTATTCGGCCCCGCTGTTATGCTCTGGAATTGGATCTGAAACTTGAATATACTGTAGTATCTCCAAATAGTGTATAATCTTAATTCTCAAGCATTGTGTATTATCTATTAATTAGTTTATTAAAATTCTGAATTATAAAAGCTCTTAACTTAAAATATCCTAATTACAAAAAAAATACATTTTTTTATTTATGTATAGTAAAAAATGTGTAGACCCAGTCAGTTAATTGATATGATTTTTTAAGGTCGAAGCTTCTGTATTTATGCAACCTATTTAAATAGTTCTTTTTTATTAAAACAAGTTGTTTCTAACTTATATCAATTTTTGAAAATTGAACCTTTTATGTAAATTTAGGACCTAAATTTAAGACGTTAACCAATCGTTTACTTAATTCTCGATTTGACCAATTAGCAAACCTGTTTTCTATTCTGTTCGAAATACTTTTAAATCCGCACGCATTTTGGATATCAATGATTTGTTTTTGTGAATCACGCAACTGCACAGATATTTTGCAATGCTTAAAGCTAATATTAATAAATTAAATATTTAATATTTACATTTCTTACTTATATAGTTATTTAACAATTTTAATCGAGTATTTTACTAAGAATATTAAACAAATTATGAATCAAATTTAAATATAAATGTTATAAAGTGTTAGAAATTCAAAACTTTGAACAGCTAACAAAATTCAAAAGTTGCCTGCTGAACTTTTTCTGAAAAGCCAGAATCGTCAAAATTCATGATTCCAAACGACAACTTTGATTATGATAGAGCGAAATTGTTTTCTTCGCGAGCTACCTAAAATATCGTCTCTATTTTTTATTTGGGTTGCTCAATCTCAAATGTTTCCAGTTGTAATGTTATCCAAGCTTGATGTAACAATAAAATAACGACGATAGGGTACAAATGAGTAAAAGATAAGTTCTAGAAACAATAGTTGCTGCACTAATGTGCAGCAGCAAACCACATTTGTATCACCAACCAATACGGCAGCAGAAGATGTGACTTATTTAAATTGGAATTAATTAAATAATTAAAATTAACTGTTTTCGTTTTGGACTCACTTAAAAATATAAAATTTGTTTAAACTAAACCGTATGATATCAAAGTGGCTATAAAACCGGTTATAAATAATAAACGGTCGACACTAATAAGAAAATTTGCTACATATAATAATATAACCCAAAGGTTGTTGGTGTTTCACCATATTTAAATAGAACCTTTATGAAAATCGTGTAATAAATTAAGATAAATTGACGTTAGCTCCTTTTTATTTTAAAGCTGCTGTCAATTTTTATAAAGAAACTTTATCTGACAGAGAGGAAAGAAAGAAAGAGGAGATCAACAACCGCAAGCGCATCGAATCCGATATTGCCTCGTTCACTGGAAATGTGCCTAAAGGAATCAAAAGTTCCCTATGGAGGGTCAGAGGCGAGGAATATCGTTTACTTGGTGGTGGCTGGTACTGGAATAGACGAAACTGTAAATTACGAATTCCTCAAGCACTAAATAAAAACGGTCTTGAGAATGTTATTTCTGCAGGACGTAAAATTCATAGAAGCGTTTCACTTTGCAGTCAGTGGATTCACTCACTTAGACAAAATTTCGACGTTGTCCGTAGTCGAATGCTCGACCGATCCACTGTTGACCCATCAGGTTTGTGTTTCTGGTTTTAATTTAAAAAATGCGTAAATTCATTTTTATCAATGGCATCACGACTTTACTTTACCGGTTAATGACTTAATAAAAATGTGTAATTTATAAGCGATATTTTTATAAATATTATAAATATATTTTTATTTTTATAAATTTTTATAATTTATAGCGATAATATTATAAACATTCTAGAAACAGAATGCAATTGCAAAAATCTTAATTTTAATAAATAAAATAAATGAATAAAATAAATGAAACACGTAAATAACGTTAAAAGCTAGTTTAGGCAACACACATATATTATACAAAATAATAGTCAAACTATATTTCATAAACATATGAGATTAATAGGACATGATATTAAAAACTGTAAATTATTTATTTTAGAACATATTATCGAAGAAAACATATCAATATTAAATCAAAAACTATTAGAAAAAGAAGATTTTTGGATTAAAACGCTTAATTCCATGTACCCATTAGGATTGAATGACGTGGTACAAGGAATTGGCAGAAGTAGTATAATACATAATAAACAATTATATTATAATAATCCAGTTAAACGCAAACCAAGAAGTCATGGTGATAAAAAAAATAAAAAAATAGAGTTAAAAATATTAAAAAAGATATGTATATAAATGAACGATTAGAAATATTAAAACAACTTTTAAGAGATAATAAGCTAAAAGATCTTTATGTAAATATAAGAAGTTTTTCTAAAGATATCATATGTTCAATAAATCAAAAATTAATTTACGACTATGATAGGCTAAGTTGTATAATGGACAGTTATTGTAATACAAAATACTATAATCGTGCAATAAATGTTAATAATAACAATAGAAAATATACATTAACCATAAACTTCATTAATAAATGTATAGATAACATAAATATAGCAGGACTTTTAAATAATTCTAAAAGTAAAGAAATAATAGGGTCAGATTTAAGTAAATATATTCCTAAAATAAGGTATAAACTCCTACCACCAGTAGGACGAAAAATTTGTAATTATAATAAAGAATTAAAATCAATATGTAACGATAATATTAGAAACATAATAGAAACTGAATGCAATTGCAAAAGTTTTAGTTTTGATAAAATATGAACATATATGTACCCATAATCTAGAATTAATTGAAAATTGTGAATTAAGAAAGCTGCTATCAAAAGGGTATAAATATAGATTAAATAACAAAAACGACAAAAATAAAATTTACAGTTCGTTATATAATGACTTAAATGATTACTTTAGTAAGCTGATTAATAGTGAAAGCTCGAATACATCTATAAGATAAACATTTGGAAAGATTATATTTTGATAAAATTAAAAATAAAATGAAAATAACAAACAATTATAAAAGGAAAGATAAAATTAATAAAGATATGTATAAAGAACTTACTAAATTGAAGGATAACTATATAATAACAACTATTGATAAAGCTAGTAATAACTTTGTCTTCATATGCACAAAGCTTTATAGAGAAATAAATTTATTTTATATTCGGAAATATATAAAAATATGCTTTTAAATATCCAGCAACTATCAGGTAAAGTTGAACGACAAGAAAAATCATTTTGATATTTCGATAGTAACTGCTAGCATCTTAAGAAAATTCAACTATAACGCCTATCAAACAAAAATTCAATCATCAAGTAAATACAAATATCCGGATTAGATTAAATTAATAGAAGACTTAAATATCTTGATATATCAAAATTATTTAAAAGTAGGAAATCTGCTATTAGACAAACAAAAGGTGTTCAAATGGTAGGGAATGGTAGCTTAATTATAGCTGACTTATGTTTAAGCTTTATAGAATATAAATTTATTCATAACTGTGTAAAAAATAAATCTAAACTCATAAAGATATGAAATATAAGTTCCGATATATTGATGTTATATGTGTATTTAATTCTAATAATTTTTATTCAATTTGTGAACAGATTTATCAGGGTGGCTTCATTTTTAAAATAGCTAATATTGATGATAAAACATGTATTAATCTAGATATGAACATTAAATTAACATTAATTAAAACTAATATTAATTCATATTGTAAAGATGACATTTAAATTTACAAAAAATAACATATTTTTGCATGTTTATTCATACGTTTCATATAATATTAAATATAATACATTAAATAATGAAATTTTTAGAATTGCAAATTACTATGTAATTTCCTGAAATTAGAGAAATCTTTTTTCTTTGATTCAGCTCCAATAATTCTCCGAAATTTTAAGAATTGCAACAATATGTAATGATATTGGCTTTCTTCAAAATCATTTAAGTAATTTTATAGATACATATTTTAAACTAGGTTACTATAAAAATAACATCAAGCAGAAAATAGTAAAATATATAAATCAACACAATAATATAAAGAATAAATTTAAACTCTTAAGTGACAAATTTTTATGGATGGATAATAAATAATATACTTTGCATTAGAATAAGATACTAGATAGTTATTTTAGAGGAAATACATCACTGACATGTATTTGGCCCCGTGCTATGTTTGGTAGAAGAGTTAGGGGCCGAAACCTGCTAGCATAGCAGTTCCTCCTGATGACCTCTAATTCTTATTCTGTTACAACGTCTGTTTTTTATTAGTTAATTTATAAACTTGTTTTTTTTATTTTAAATTTTAATTATATTTTAACTTTAAGAAATAAATTATATAAATTCTTTTATAATAATTTTTTTTATTTTTTTATTATTTATTATTTAATTTTTTATTTTTTATTTGGCAATATTTTTAGTTTATAAATTGTGTAAAATACTTAGACTCAGTTAGCTGATATGATATGGACTACATCTTCGAATGTTGTTTTGTCTTGGAGTGAATTTCAAAATATTGATCTTAAAATAATTCTGCGATTTTTTAATGCGATTTGTGAATAATTTGTTTATTTCTTGTAGTGAGTAAAATTGTAAATGAGATTAGAGTTTGTTGTGTGTCTGGTACAGTGAGATTCTTCCGTATTTTTTGTGCGGACTGTTTTCATTTGAATGCGTACGATAAGCCTGATAAAGATAGATAAGAAATAGATAAAATATAGATAATATTGAAAAATATTATTTTGAAAATAATCCTTATTTAAAGTTATTTTATTATTTAAATAAAAAATAACTAAAAAGCTAATCCTTAATATTATTACATATTTACCCAACATTTGCGTTAAAACACACACTTATTCAAGATTAGTCTTCAATAACCTCTTGCTTTCGATTTCGATATTCTGTGTCCCACGTTTACAGCTATTTACATTGCAACATTTATTCAAATTACACCCGAGGATTATTAATACGTTCACATTATTATGGCATATGGGTTTCTATTACTTAATTTACACTAAACTTTACATTTTTCTACTGTATATGTTTTATCTAAGAATTTACTTTTTGCGATTATAGACGTTCTCTCTATGTCGTAGTTTTATTTTGGTGTGGTTTTATGATTTGTGGTTCTCAAGTCTAGAATCGGAATGAACTAGTGCCGATCATTCTTATATTTAATAAAGCACTCATGACGCTTTTTTGCATTTATTGATAAACTTCGATTTTTATTTGTTATTTATCTATTTATCGAATGCCAAATACTATTTTATTATAACTTGATTCCATCTGTGACATCCTGCTGAAATTCTTCTGATTGTGAGACGATATTATCCTCACAGGTATTGTTCCTATTTTTGATACAGCAGGACGCTACTAATCAGTCTGGGTAGGACTTATCAGCTGCTGACCCAGACCTACATTCCACGTTTCGGCCCTAATTATCTGCTTGCTCCGTTCACTTGTGCTGATTGGATTCGAACTCATGACGTCGGTATCGCGATACCGGCGTCCTGAGTTCGAATTCTATCGGAAGCGAAAAGCCAATCTTACTAACCAACTTCGTTTTCGATATTTGGGGCAAAAAGCTTCCATTTTTAATACAAACTATTGTAATCAGTAGTTTTATATCAGAAATCGATTTTTTTTATTTTTAGTTGAAACTTTCCGATTATATAAATATTAATTACAATTGCTTTCATTGAAAATGGTGAGTATTTGCGGCACCGAAATATTAAAAAGCAAATTTGGTTAATAAAAATGTTTTCACTCATTAGAATCATTCGAATATTAGCTAGCTACAATTTTATTATAATTCTTCTATCTCGTATTCTTGAAATTAAATAATCGAAAACTAACCCAATGCAAACGTTTGACTTTATATATGGGCTGTTTATATTTTCTCAAATATTCAGAGAATATAAAATATGTAATCTATTTTTGACTTGATTACACCAGTTATATTAGGTATAATTTGTTTTAAGTTATTGAAACAATGACTCGATTGTATGGACAAGACAATGATTTGACTGTCGCTGATGACATTGGTTTGGATGGTAACACCATCGACTCTTTTGATCGGACTTTGAAAGCATACGATGAATATGCATTTCAAAGCGACAGGAAACAAATATGGGCAATGGAATCTTCTTTTTTCAAAGATTCGGTCCATCCTTTGCTAGCAAAATGGGATATAGACACAATTGATATTAGCGGCCAACTGTGCATGAAACGTCTAAATGAATCAGGAGGGATTTTGGATAAATTTACATTGTATTCAAATAGCGCTCGTGTATGCTCAGTACTTGATAATCTATTGGAACTTCGTGAAAATCTCCAAAGTAATCTAAAACGTCAATTTGATGCTTCAATTCAATCCTTAAAAATCAGGGTTCAACAAGATCTGAAGCACATTGACAAATCAAATCATTGTCTACTGCACCACGTTCATTTTAACAATCCTGAGCCAAATGCATCTTCTGTTACTGCTGCCATTGAAATTAGGACGGACGATGTTCAAGATTCTGCTAATAATGCTTGTGCTAAACATGAAATAGATTATACTAGTGAAGATAGTAATCTTACCAATTGCTCGTATGTGACAGCTGCTGATATTGAGGAGCGTACACAAACAACAGTTAACGCATTAATCGAGCAAGGCGAATTGTCTCTAGATGGTAATGTAGTTCTAAACTACAACAACGATACGCTTAGGTTAGCATTTTTTTTGTATAAAAGAAATATGTGATAGTATATCTTAGTATAAAATATTATAAATTGATTTATACTTGTTTAATTTTGTCTCTATTTAAATGCCTGCATTAAAATTTTAAACAGAAATAACCTTCGGAAATCTAGCGATGGCACTTTTACTGATAAATATACTCTGCAAAAGGATACAACTTATGTATGGACTTTATGTAATATATCATGATAATCGATTATTAATTTTGTATTTAGTAACAAATTAAGGTAGTTTTTAAAAATTAAAAATTAAAAATTTTATTCTAGAGTATTTACATATTAAACTATTATATATATTTTTAATTATATTATCATATATCCATATAATCGTATATATAATAATGTACGCTAATTTATATAAATATTTATAAATATAAATATGCCTATATATAAGTTGATGTCATTTAAAATATTAATAACAGGAGAAAATCAGCAATAACCTTATTTTTTAAAAATCATTTTCTTCAGTTTCAATCAAAAAATCATCATTTTACACATTAACCCTTGTACCACATCATATTGAATTACGGAAGAATTCAGCTCAAAAACAGTGCAATTCTAAGAATTCTAAATCATCATATTATAATAATTCTTTGTTGCAGTGGTAGTTTGCGGGTGCTAAAGAAAGCAATTGTAACATACTTTTGCGACATAATTTGCGCAGTCCAATACAGCTCAAGACATGTCGTCTTTGTTTCTATTGAAGCATCGCTTCCATACACCGCTTTTATCTCTCACCATCGCTTGTATCTCTTTTTAATCTGTGATAGAAAAATATTAAAAATTAAAAATATATTCAAACTAAAAGACAGGATTGTATATCAAATGCCTTGTGTAGATTGTGATAGGGTGTATATATATCAATCGGTACAGGGGTTATCAAAACCCTGTACCGATTGATATAAATCGGTACAATTTATATTGATAAATATGAATATCGATTGATATTTATGTTGATCAATTTATATTGATCAACATAAATATTCTGTTAAAAATGAATTGGATTAGAGGATGTTATAGATCATTGATTTAATAACAAATATTTTGGAATAGTAGTTTGAAGTTTCTCTTGATATTATCAAATTATTTACTGTTTCGTTTGTTTTAATCAATTTTACAATTAATTTTGTTTTGAATAAAGTTTCGTCTTTCGTTGCGTTTGTGTTTTCATCTCTTTTGTTTATTTTTGTTCATTTTGTTGTTCATTGTGAATTTTAGTTTGATGTTTTGAAGGAAAAAAGAGGCACAACTAATCGTTTAAAAAGTGCTGCTAAATGGCAATAATCATGTAAACAACAATTTTTAAAACTATTTTATTTAATTTTATCCTAATGATGATAGCAGTTAGCTATCGAAAATTCGATTTCAATAAAAATTATATTCACTCTCTTCTTTGATCGATTAAGAAGTATATATTATATATAATAAGGATATATGTTACATATCCTTCGAATTATATATTTCTTTCTTTATATTATCATATATAATTTTAATCGTATGCATATATATAACACCGATGGGATCAGTAGATCATTTAATCGATGCTGGTAATCTTTTGATATCTTA
This sequence comes from Pomphorhynchus laevis, assembly GCA_012934845.2. NCBI lineage: Eukaryota > Metazoa > Acanthocephala > Palaeacanthocephala > Echinorhynchida > Pomphorhynchidae > Pomphorhynchus > Pomphorhynchus laevis. Next base: position 62,888 of record WNNJ02003184.1, read on the forward strand.
GAAATAAAATTAGTTTCTCCTTATTTTTGGTTAACTCTATGCAACCTCCGAATTAGAATGTGTGCTTTGTTGTAACTTATAGCTTATTGATAATTTATTTGATAATTAGTCTTATTTGAATAACAAACAAGTTTTCTACTAATAAAACTGATTGTACGCCTAATTATATATATATATTACTATATATTTCTACCAAATTATAGACTGCCTTTGTGTGTATACGATTCCAAACTGCCATTTATTCTGTCGACTTCAAAATCAAAGAAGATAAATGTCTCGCAAAATCCGGATTCAACAATCCCAGATAACTACACATCAAGTTACTTTAGCAAGAAGGACTTTAAGCCATCAGGATTATTTGATTTGCCAAAGTACCTTTTACAAAAATTGGCACGAAATTCCGTTCGTATGGTTATTCCAGGTAATTATGTCAGTTTTACAAAGTATGTATTATATATAAATAAGTATTATATAAATGATACTACGTTTATTGTCTTTCTATATAGTTGTACACGTTATAAAAATAAAGGTAATTGAAACAAATTTTATCAAATACATGTATATATTGTAAAATTGTGAGTAATTATTTAAAAAATACTTATAGAGGCCATTTGCAAAGAAGATTTCCTTTCATGGAATAAAAAATACAGGGGTTCGATTTTAATATTTGGTGTCTGAATATTGTCTGAAGTACTTTTGAATTTCACTTTCAATGAAAATGATCTTTCATATATCTCCTATTCTCAACAGTAATCATTCATCGTTGTAATAAATTTCATAAAGCTTAGAAACTAAACTGAATATGAAATTCATTTAATTTAAAATATTGCCTTCGAAGAGAATGAATCTACGTTACGAACAGTTTGTTGATGTGTTCGCCACTGTAATGAGGTTCAATCGTACCTGAGTGACATTGATGTCCCTTTTCCTCTGATATTGTTTTTGTAGTATTTGTTTTTGATGTGCTTCGTTGCTGACAACATCATAGTGAAGTACGAAATGGGTATATTAAAATATTGATTCTTTGAATATCATAGGATGCAGTGAAATTGCCGTTGCTATGTTTGATTGTACTGGCCAAGAATTGTGACGATGTTATATTCAATTCGTCTCGAATGTCAAGTTTTCATTGCGTGTAGCAGTTTTTGGGTCATTTACCTAAACACTTTGGTGATATGACTGTCTAAAAAACTAAATTCAATTGATCAACAATCCTTTGTAGATCGAATATATCATTAAATTGAATATCACCATTATTATTTCATTAGTTCATTTAGTCATTTTGCTTGTCTTTGAATTTTCAGAGACAATGGCAATAAACAGTTAAGCTTAATGGACGCTAGTAATTGGTCTTGATTTTCTACAGTTGCTTTTCTTATTCTCAATATATTTATCTTATACCTTTAATACATTTATGCAATCTTAATGCTTGAATTTTGATTTATTTCTTGTTTAAAGCATTCAAAGACTCTCGTCACATTAGCTGGCCGTATCCGTGCGGTAAGCCGGTTCAAAGAACAGTGTGGCAATGGCATACTAGTAGCGCTCATCTCATTTCTGAAGTTGCACTTCAATTAAAGCTGCTTTTTTGTAGTTTAAGGTATGTGGTTTTGCATATTTTTAGTTATTATGGTTTTTTTCTCAATGACACATATGATTCTACAATTATTGTATTCTACAGCATTAGCACAATCGAGGAGGTTACAAACCATGCTCACACGAACGAAGCATTTATAAACGCAAGTCACCCTGAAGGAGTTTTAATTAATCGGAGGGAAATCGGTCCTACAGGCATTTGCTCCGAATATCTATTTCAACAAAACGAAGCACAATCTAAACACAGCCCGCTGCACGGTAATATTTAACTATAATTCCCATTACTAAACAGCATACGTTGGCGTATCCATCAGTTTAGGAGCCATTTGTATTTACAAAACATTGTCGTACTTTTTCACTATTATACCTATATAACATGAATATAATCTTACTTTGTTGCATGCAAATTTCCCAGCAATCGCTGATAAGCCAAGGGCATCGTTCTTTCTAGATGTTATCTTAATATATAGCCTTTTAAGTTGTAACGACGTTTTATTCGTTTGTCGCTGCTATATGGAGATAAGTGTTACTTCTATAGAGAGAATAGTCTCAATGCCTTTATGAAAGCGATGCACTCAATAATTATATTGTAGTAAATATTTTTATCTTGCTATAGAGACCAATAATAATATTTCATATATATAATGCTATGATATTTTTAATATCGCGGGAGTCACATTTTGAATATCAAAAATTAAATTGATTATCCGACTAAAAATATTCACTCTTAACTGAGAATACAACTAATTAAAGTCGATGGTAACATTTATACGCTATAAGATATTTTTAACGAGTAAAAAAAGAAGGAACAGTTAAACATTAAATTAGATATTTATGTGAATACATTACATTTATTTGGAATTTCTAGCACGATCAATCAATACAGATATGTATTTTTATATTTCTGTGTAGATTGATTCTGCTCCGAAATTCCAAATTTTATAAATTGATCAAAATTAAGAAAAAATTTTAAATCAATTTATTTCATAAATTTATTATTTATTTTGATCAATAAATCATTGCATAGTTATTAAAATTATGAAATCAGTTTAATCAACTAACTATGCTTGATTGAAAATTACTTATATTATATAAGTGATGCCTATATAATAAATGTGTTACAATACTACCATCTTCGCCACCATCTTAAAACGAATTAAAACTGCATTGTCGACAAATAAGGCTTTTGCATTTCGACCATGATAATTACACGTTTTTATCCACAAAGTATATCTTTTGGCTATCGAGATGAATGTAAGTAAATGCAGCAGAGTTCTGACATTATAAATGCAGAGTGTAAATTCCGTTTATCTCAATTGCCGTAATTTATTAGGGATCAAAATAGTCACAAATATAAGAAAATAAAGTCAACTTCGCTCCTTTATTAATTATTACCAGTCAAAATGTAATGTTTTGACTGTCTTTGTATTTCACCGTTACTTGAAATATTAATAATTTTCACCACTAATCTTACTATAGGGCAAACAGGTAAGACCGATCATAAATCTCAAGGCGAATGGATCCATGAATCCAACCTTTCTCCATTGCAGATACATTCATTTAATCGAAGGTATTGTTTTTAGTGTTTTGTTTTTCTTAGTAATGTTAAAACGACGTATTTGCTCTGCTGGTTATGAATTAGTTAAATAATAAAACTAATATATTGATATTATATAATATTATTATATTTCACTTAGAATTTATTTTTTTACAAAATTAAGCATTAAAAGAGGCATTTATATTAATAATTTGAAAATATTCATTATGCTTACTGTAGTCTTTCGGCGTAAGGCGAAAAATAAAAAAGACACAAAATAAATAATAAATTATGGCACGAATTCATTAATGAAATCAGAAGCTTTTTACTAGGACTTGAATTACTGGTCACGTGCTCTACTGGCCTAGCTTAACAAGTGCATTGGGATTAGTTGGTTCGGATCGTCGGTGTTGGTAAGGTTGGTAGATAGCAAATTGATTGGCTTGAGTAACAATTTGGAAATGACAGGTCCGAATTTCTATTATCAGAGATTATTGAGTTTGATGTGGTTTAAAGGGAACATATTAGTTGGTGCCATACAAAAGAGAGAAACGCAGATTTGGCAATATCAGCAAATGTTTTTCTCGCCACTTTATCGATATTGGCAGGTGATATAGACTTTTGACTCTCGAATTTTGTATTTTAGTATGGAGCATTTGAATATCTGATTCATTCTGAGAGATATCAGTTGATGGATGATTATTTTTCAATATAGAATTGATATGTAGATTTATTTGGTTAATTTCTTTACGAAATTAATGCATTTTGGTTAATGATACGAGCAGCACAAAATAGTAATAAGCCTTTTGACCAAGAAAGCCCTTAGAGATTCGTCTAACCAAATTAATATAAAAGACTGACAATTAGGTGTGGCGTACTGAATATCGTGTGAAGCATCTTCGTCGAGGTTGAGAGCACTAATAGCTAGGGATCTGTTGCTATTTCATATGAATGATGAAAGGTGGGTTATAGCGATTCGAACATTGCAAAGCTAGCAGACATTGCAAGGTCATGCAGCACGGCAGTATACACAGCTAGTGCAAATCGCAGACGGACCATAGGATGAACATCACTTTACACTTTTTGACGATTTCGTATGTTGATCCATATTCTATTAAGTCGTAAGGTGTAAAAGTACTATTTTTTCCGATGTTATCTTGCAATTGTAAAGATATATAATTTTACTTAGTTTTTCATAAAATAAGAAAACAATAGAAAACAATTTGCCGAAATAAATAAACAATAATTTATTATCATAAGTAAATTATTTATAAGTAACTGTTGCAATCAATATACATAAAAATGTAAATTTACTATTCTTATTTATAATCAACAGTTAATAGTAATTTTTAATAGTAATTTTGTTTTTCAACAAATGTAAAAACAACAGCAAACGTGAATCCGATTAATAGTGAAAGCTCGAATACATCTATAAGATAAACATTTGGAAAGATTATATATTTGATAGAATTAAAAATAAAATGAAAATAACAAACAATTATAAAAGAAAAGATAAAATTAAAAAAGATATGTATAAAGAACTTACTGAATTAAAGAATAACTATATAATAACAACTATTGATAAAGATAGTAATAACTTTGTCTTCATATGCACAAAGCTTTATAGAGAAATAAATTTATTTTATATTCGGAAATATATAAAAATATGCTTTTAAATATCCAGCAACTATCAGGTAAAGTTGAACGACAAGAAAAATCATTTTGATATTTCGATAGTAACTGCTAGCATCTTAAGAAAATTCAACTATAACGCCTATCAAACAAAAATTCAATCATCAAGTAAATACAAATATCCGGATTAGATTAAATTAATAGAAGACTTAAATATCTTGATATATCAAAATTATTTAAAAGTAGGAAATCTGCTATTAGACAAACAAAAGGTGTTCAAATGGTAGGGAATGGTAGCTTAATTATAGCTGACTTATGTTTAAGCTTTATAGAATATAAATTTATTCATAACTGTGTAAAAAATAAATCTAAACTCATAAAGATATGAAATATAAGTTCCGATATATTGATGTTATATGTGTATTTAATTCTAATAATTTTTATTCAATTTGTGAACAGATTTATCAGGGTGGCTTCATTTTTAAAATAGCTAATATTGATGATAAAACATGTATTAATCTAGATATGAACATTAAATTAACATTAATTAAAACTAATATTAATTCATATTGTAAAGATGACATTTAAATTTACAAAAAATAACATATTTTTGCATGTTTATTCATACGTTTCATATAATATTAAATATAATACATTAAATAATGAAATTTTTAGAATTGCAAATTACTATGTAATTTCCTGAAATTAGAGAAATCTTTTTTCTTTGATTCAGCTCCAATAATTCTCCGAAATTTTAAGAATTGCAACAATATGTAATGATATTGGCTTTCTTCAAAATCATTTAAGTAATTTTATAGATACATATTTTAAACTAGGTTACTATAAAAATAACATCAAGCAGAAAATAGTAAAATATATAAATCAACACAATAATATAAAGAATAAATTTAAACTCTTAAGTGACAAATTTTTATGGATGGATAATAAATAATATACTTTGCATTAGAATAAGATACTAGATGGTTATTTTAGAGGAAATACATCACTGACATGTATTTGGCCCCGTGCTATGTTGGGTAGAAGAGTTAGGGGCCGAAACCTGATAGCATAGCAGTTCCTCCTGATGACCTCTAATTCTTATTCTGATACAACGTCTGTTATTTATTAGTCAATTCATAAAAATGACGTTTATTTTAAATTTCAATTTTTTATTTTAACTTGATTTAAATTATAAAAAATCTAAAAACAATTATTTATTTTATTATTTAATTATTAAATTTTGATTTAGCATTATTATGTTTTGTTTATTTTATGATTATATTAAATACGTAGACTAAGTTATCTGATTTGATTCATGTGATGAACGGTATAATTGAATTATTTTTTAAATATGAATAGCGGTGAATGTACTCGTTATGCAAATATTAGATTCTCAGAACAATTACCAAATGGAATTGATAGACACAACTAAGAATATGTTGTGCGGTCATTATGTGGAAAATTGAACTTTCTTGCATTAATTCCATCAAAGCGGGAAACGTTGTGTTTTGTGCTGTTGTAATTTACGTGGTCACCACTTGATATGGATGCATGTCTCTGCTACGATGATAAACCATCTACGGCTAAAATAATATTTATAAAACAACATTTTGCCTATGTTGGTTCGACTTAATATGAGTACATTTATAATCTTAAAATTATAATGAATAAATTCGTTTATTCAACAGAACGAAAATATTTCCAATTGTGGATTTGTCGTTTAGGTCTATTTCTTAAAATAATATAGTTCTTTGAATGAACAATATCGACGATAACTTTATTTGCAGGTTCAAACTTGTGCAGTTTTTTTGCTAATTATTAAAATTTCAATGTTGTATGAAAAAGTCAAATGTTTCAAATATTTTACTAATCAGCATATTGCAGCATCTGTTCTGATGAGCTTAAAAATTGCGTTTGCTCATAAAATTTAACTATCTTTTGCCCAACTAAGCTTCTTACATGTTTTTTATTTTATTTTATTTTAGTAAAGAACATGCTAACTATTTACGATTACAACTTTGGCGACCTCCCTTTCCACGCAGTATCAACCATTCGCCCAATGTAGTTAGACAAGGTAACGCTTGCGATCAACCCGCGTTGTTAAATCAATATGTGCATGATAAGCAATATACCGCATGCATGGACTATCCGGCGACCAACCTTTGTGATTTGAACAAATATAGTACAAAGTCTGAAAATGAACCTTCTGGAGATGGTAGAAGTAATTCTCTTCCCGCTGCTCCTACGACGTTGTCTGTATTTCGTAAACGAGTCGATCAATTTGCACCTTTGCCATCACCACCAACCAATATTTTTGCAAAGCGGTTGTTAAAATTAAACACATACAGTAATTCAAGCATCAACCAGCAGCTTAATCAGCAATTAACAACTCAAGCCACAAAGGGACAAATTAAAATTAATCCTTTATCATCTGTTAACAGCAGTGTTCATGTAATACCCATCAATACTCAATATGCATCAAACTATTCTCAAAAATTCCGTAATGTCACCACCACCACTTATTCACTCATTAACACTCATGCAACTCAAAAGCAGCAGCCATCACTATATCAATCTGGTAAGATACTTTTGACTTACTTTATGAGTCACTGTTGCAATTCTACTGCTTAAATATTTTTTTTAACTATTCAGCTGTATTTTTATTATTGATGCAAATTTAAATATATATATATATATATATATATATATATATATATATATATATATATATATATATATATATATATATATATATATATATATATATTTTGTAAATGTACTATTTAACTTTTAAATAATCATTTAAAGCATTTGTACCAGATTAGTGTCCCATTAGATTTGCTAGGCTATAACATATATATGCGACCAATTTTCCAGGCTAGTAGTATGTGGGATTTGTATAATTCCTGCATTAGTAAAATAATGTTTCTCAACTTATTTACCTCGTTGGAGTCTTGATTGTAAATTCATAAATAAATTCGTAGCATTTATTTCGGATTAATGCAAAATAGCCAAATAAAGGCAGAAGACGTTTTATCATTACGATAAGATTTGCATTTAAACTGCAAATTAGTGGAACACAATATTATATATTAATTAAGAGCGATTACGAAAAATGCTTTCAACTTCAATCATCATCTTCTTGTATTTAAAAATAGCTTGTGATTATTATAGTTTAAATGATGATGTACCGTTAGTGGGATAATGAATTCTAATACTACAGCTAAGAATTATCTGAAAATTTTTAAAAATACCTCAATATTCATATGCTTAACTTTATAAAATGATTTTGCACATTTTTCAGTAAAAATGTGCTAAATTCGACGAAGGGACAAGCCTCAGTTATAGAACATCGGTGAATTTAGATGTTGTTCGTTGATTGTGGATTTATCTTGGCGCGATCTGTTTTACCAAGTGTATATTTTAATAGATGGGGAGAGATTGGAAAATCAGAAAAGGTTGGATATTGTTGTTTTCATAAATTTTATTTTTTAATTAGACTACTTGTTGCTTTATTACTGATGTAATAAAGAAGTAAATCACAATTGTATAATCACTATATAATGTAACTTTGACTTGAATTGTATCTGTTCATGCTAACCCGGCAGAACAAAATCATTGATCGAATATTTTATTTAACCATTTATTTTATTTCATGTGCAATTTTCAGTTGCGGTGTCTATTTAGACAACCATCTGAAGCAACAGTCATTGATTTCTTCCTCGCTTGCTGTTGCTAATCATCTATGCCCACAAGATATGACGCCGATTAAGAAGATTTCCCGTGCTCGAGTTATTGTAATAAACCAACCAAATGTCGGAAAAATAATCACTCCGCAGCAAAAATGCAGTATTAAAAAAGCATCCAATGACGATTTGGCTGAAGTAAATGATGATCAGTCTGTAATGAAGCCTGTACACAGTTGTCTTTCTGTGTTGGACGTGAAATCATTGACCCCGCACATCGAATTCGATGTTAATAATCAGCGAAAGCTAATAATTACAGGTATCCTACATGTAGAATGTTGTTTTAATGTATGTAATAGCTAGTTTTTAAATTAAATTCATATAGTAGGTTCTAAAAGCAGTAAATTGATTTCAGTGGAATAACATGATTTTGCTGTTTTGGTTATTCTATTTATCAATAAGAAACATTGATAAAAGCAATCAGCTTATAATGCAGTCAGATTTTTTGATGTTGTAATATTTGTTTGGACAAATAGCACAATCCAAATATCAACCGTATATGTCCTGAACGAGCATACAAGCAAGATACGCCAATGTGATATTTCTTTATTTTACTGTGAAATTAGTGTGTATTTATCAGAATACTTTAATTATTATATTTGAAAATTTTAATAATTATTTCTGTTTCTGAAGGCCAAAAAGAAGTAATCCTGCTTAGCATGCAAATTAAATTTTATTGATAGAATCGTCTTTCAGAGATCTCCAACGCAGTCAATGATATATATACATATATATAGTAAATATAAACTAAAATCAATTTATAAGCTACTACCGGTAAGCTCTCTGCCATGCACAGAGCTTATGCTAAATTCCCTCCGATGATTCAGATTAAGGGTAGTTCTGTTTTTAGAGCTTTAAACACGGTTTAAGCGTGTGTTAAGGTGCCTATGGATGATTACTGAAGTCACAGTACTGATGAGCTCTGTTAGAGCGAAACGCGTCTACCTTTGTTGAAGTTTGCCGTCACACATAGGATGACTGGGCATACGTAGCGACTTTAAATATTGCGAGAATAATTCGGTTCTATTTCTAGATATGATGAGGATATATAGAATGCTGCCTGGTGTTTGTGCCTCCTTGTGAGGAAAACATAATGATTTATTTACGAGTACATCATTTGGTGTTCCAGGGCAGGTGTAACAACAATTTATATTATATATAACATATATACATATATATGACAAACTATACATGCAAATCCGAGGAACTGCTTTGGGGGTCCTATCGCACCTGCATATGCTGGTTTATATGTAGCGAGCGTAGAAGATCAGTTTTTTACGACACAACAACTTCTACCATCAGCATGGTTTAGATATATAGATAACGTGTTTTTTATATGGGAACATGGACGGCCAATGTTGGATGCATTTATTCAAGCTCTGAATGAATTTAGCGAATTACAGTTTGTTGAGGAAAAACCTATCAATGGTCGTGTGACATTCTTATATGTTGAAATGTACATAGACAATAACAATATCTGGCAAACAACCTTGCACCGTAAATTTGAAGGAGGAGAAAAATCATTAATACATGCTAGTAGCGCACATGCTCCTAAAATCAAACGATTACTCATTCGTAATGAGCTAATACGTATAAAGAAGATATGTTCAACCAACAATGAATTCTTTAAACAATCAAATATAATGTGTCAGGAATTCAAAAATAGAGGATACAGCAATCGTCTTGTGATGAGACAATATAGAGAAATTATGGAAATGTCACAGCAGACACTATTAAAAGGAAAAACGGGGTCAAAAAAAACAATGTTGCCATCACATTTCATCCCGCTCTACTGAAATTTCAAAAAGATTAAAATATCGTGATCCAAAATATTCCAAAACAACTTCGATATAACATACTTTATCCATGCATTACGTATCGCCCAAGATAATCAATCAACGATATGATAAATATAGATCACGAAAACTAGGTAACCAAAGTGGCTTATGTGGTAGGGCAAGATGTAAATGTTGCAAACAAATGAGCAATAAGTCGACGTTCACTAGTGCCACAACTCACTCGACATATAAAGTCAAAGGAATGTTAAATTGCAAAACCAGAAGTTCAATATATATACATGAATGTGCCAACTGTGAAGCACAATACGTTCGGCAAACTGGATATACTTTTAAAACACGTGCTAATAATAGACGATCTGGTATAGCTGCTAAAAGGCTAAACAATGATGGAGCCTTAAGACATATTATTCAAAATCCAGATCATGTAATGAATACCACACTGATTGCACAAATCAGCAACGATATTACTCGCAAAGACACAGAGAACTACTGGATAGGTCAACTTATGACAGATCTCAGCTTAAATACTGAGCACACATTTAAACTATAGGTATGTTCTTAGAATGTTCTAGAATGCTCGATCATAATTACAAATTTATGCAGTTTTGGTTGTGTGCTTGGTTTGAGTGTTTTAGATTAGCAAATTACTAAAGAAGGTTCACGCCGGAAGCTTTAAAAATATACATTTTGTCATTTTGTTTTTGAATTTGGATCGGTTAGTTAATATCTACATTTATATATGGAAAGAATTGATTTCATCCATCTTGAGCCACACCGATTAGAAAATGCCGTAACATATATATATAAATATATATATATATATATATATACATATATATACATATATATATAGTTTTTATTAACTATATATATAGTTTATATATATAGTTATATATATATAGTTTTTCCATAAACTCTTTGAAAAAAGAGTTTATGGAAAGAGGGTACTCGGGTAGACTAGTCGAGAGGCAGTACCGAGAAGTTTCAGCGATGCAACGTCACAATCTTTTAAATATTCGCGAAAGAACACAGTCGAATGACAACATATTCAATTGTGCTGTCACCTTCCATCCAGCAATAATACGCATTCAGAAGGATATCAACAGTGCTGTCAATAATTTGTCAGCTGACCAACAACAGATCATCCTTAGACCACGCATCGGATTCAAAGGGGGACTATCAATTCACAATATTGTCACTCCAACTCGGAAAACAAACAGAATAACAGGCAACATCAGTGGATCATGTGGTCGTGCACGCTGCAAATGTTGTCGCCAAATGACAAGCACAACCACATTTAAAAGCTCAATCACAAACTCGATGTATAGAGTAAAAGGTGAATTAACATGCCAGACAAAAGGCGCAGTGTATATACACGAGTGTGTATGCTGTCCCGCCCAGTATGTAGGTCAAACAGGATCATCGTTCAACATCAGGGCCAACAACCGAATGGCAGACTTAACAGCTGTACGATTAAATAACGACGGTATTGTCAGACATATGATAGAAAATCCAAATCACAATATGGTCACAACATTAATCACAGTCGTTAGTGACAACTACGACCGCAGGAAAGTAGAGCAATTTTGGATAGGTCAGCTCATGACCGACAAAAGTTTAAACACTGAACACGGTTTCAAACTGTGACATTGTACTTTCCTGTTGTTCTGTCTTCTGATTTTATGTTTGCTTCTTCCGTGTACAATGTACAATATAAGTGTAAACGAAAACGATTGTGAGTAACACTGATAATTTGTAAACTGAAGAAGGGGAAATCCCGAAAGCTATTTTTGCTAATAACAAATTAAATTTTCGTTTGCTCGATTTGAAAATCTATTAATATATATATATATATATAT